>JAFBJT010105839.1:7351-21480 GCA_016785325.1 Chascanopsetta lugubris
ATTATTGGGCAGTTCCTTGAGGCTTGTTTAAGTCAGAACACATTGCACACTAGAGAATGTAAAAGCGACAGTTACTAGTCTCAGGAAATGACTGGAATACAATGTTATGGGGACATTGTTTTGCATTTTACAGAAAGTCACTGCATGCAGAAACCCATACCCATAAACTGCAGAGAGCGTGTAATAACCCTGGTGTTTTTCTTCTATATATCTGTTTCCAATCTCTGGGAATTATTAAGGATTGGGTTTGTCCTGCAGCAGAATTCAAACGTAAAGCACCCCCAGAATCATTCCCTTAGAATTCCTCTTGTTTATTTCTTTCATAATGACTATTGACAGAGGACTGATTCTGTCTGGATCCTTAACAAAGAGCCTCTGGTGAGAGAACAGGAATGTCTGTTTCATAACCAAACCATAACAGCTGCTGCCGGTGCCAGTGACAGTCTGTGGTACGGGCAGAGCACTAGCACGTTGGGTCGGAGCTATCTGAAGGCTCAATTAGCCCCGTGCTTGCTGACCCCGATGCTGAGTGAAGAGGTTGTAATGAGAGGAAATGGCATAAGTGACTCCATGTTTTTCCGATGGCACCACGCTGGTCGAGCCTATACCTGTGTTTTCGACGGCGTCGCTAGCTAGTTTGACTTAAGCCGCGCTCACGTCCCCGAATTCCAAAGCTACTTTGTACGACTGTGTTTGCACATATTTTTATATGTGAAACATCCATTCCCAGAAACCCAGCGTGATCTCACTGGATCTGGCTGCAGCCGCAGTAGCGCAGCAGAGTTATGCTAAGCCCTCTTGACCTCACTTCCATGTGTTAATGGTCAGCTCCACTTATTGCGAGGAATTTTGTGTTATTGTGCCCAGAGAAACAAAAGCGATTTGCAAAGTTCTGGGCCCAGTAAAACACACTGAACAGTGTGCAGGGGCAAAATTAGACTGAATGCCAGGAGACAATGCATTTTCAGTTCGGGTTGTTCCAAATATACAAGCAGGAGAGAGAGTGAGAGAGAGAGACAGAGAGAGAGAGAGAGAGAGAGAGACAGAGAGACAGAGAGACAGAGAGAGAGAGATATTCAGGAAACTAGGCTGCTGGAGCTGGAACACATGATGTTTGCTGTGTTTGTTAAATAATATGCATATTTTGATTTGATGATGCAGTTAAGATACAACTCTCTGTTTTCTAATGGGCACACGTGAAAGGTAAAGGGGGTGATCGTATGGAGGACAGAACAAAGTCTCTTCTCCCTCTCTCTCCTGAGACTGGGCAGCTGTGCACTATCTATCTCTGCCTAATGGTGTGTCCGTCTCTGTGTGTATGTGAGTGTGTGTGTGTGTGTGTGTGTGTGTGTGTGTGTGTGTACAGTATTTGGACCAGCACGAGCCTCTGTCAGCACCTTTAACTAGTCCCCATGCACCATGCCACAACGTAAATAAGCCTTCATGACTTTCACCCGCTCACTTAGGAGAACACATCCCCATACATAGCTCTTAATTAGAGACTTAAAACATCAGTGTAAACACATGCAGACAGCAGGAATTACAACACTTATTTTCATACAAATTACCCGAACCGCTCCACGGTAGAATTCAATTCCCCAGACTGACTTTTTGACGGCGTACCCCATCGTATTGCTCCACCAGAGCTGATTTTAATTAGATTCGCGCGCACGTTTCGAGACGTCTGGGAGATGCAATTTAGGAGTCATCACTTGCTTAAGAGGCACAGTAGGTAATGGGAGAAGCAGATGTGAGCGTGGAAGGTGTGTAGACGTTCACAAACAGTGTTTTGATATCCTAGAATTCATATTTCTTACTTGGCACGGGCGCGCCACTGGAATTCTAACAGCTTTTTTTAATAAGAGCTCATCTTCGACTCGTGCAAACTGTTACATGATGGTGAAATGCAAAACAGCTGCGTGCAAACACAAAAACGTTCAGCAATGTTTTTGTGTGTTCAGCTTAAATGTTTTAGTCATCAGTGATGTGTTCAGTTGGCAGTAGATGCTGATGACAGTTGTTTTCCTCCACACTGAGGTCACGTGACAGTCCGGGGAGCCAACATCAAGACCAAAACAGTCCAGATGAGCAAGTTGTTGACAGGCTCTTTCTCAATGTGTCCTATCGGGAGCAATAGCAAAATTCTCCGTGTAGTAGTAAAGATGTATATCGTATCTCTAAATCTACCATTCTATTTAGCAGATAGCAGTCATCATGAGCAACATACATCAGAAGGTGCATGGAGAGACCGGGAGTTGAACCCAGGACCTCATGCAATCAAAGCAGATTCTGCACACCCACCCATTGTAACTTGCAACGAGCAATTCCAAATGTAAAATGCAAAGCTGTTTTTTTAGACATTTCATCATCACAATCATCCTCATTATGCGCTGAGTCACCATCGTGGTTACTATGCAGATGTGATGCACACATTCTCCAAAAAATACCGTGGGATCGAATGACACGTTTACTTCCTCCTTGGGGTGATTTCAGAGTTCACTCTCGCTATCAACCAGCTTGTAAACAAGACTTTTTGTTATTGCCGTGACAATGCGATCACTGAGGTACAGCGTAATAATCAGTGAGGACAGGACAATACAACCTTCTCTGGAAAATGAACAACAACACCACAAACCACAGATTGTTACCCAACACAGAGAGAAAGAGATCACATCTCAGGAAATAATCCAAGCTGCGGAAACAAACAGAAGAGTGTAGACTTACAGTCATTAATCCAGATTGCTGTTTGCACAGAGTCCGTGTATCTGACAGTGTGTATTAGTGCCTTTGTGTGCATCGGAGCGTGTGGTTGACTCATTCATTGAGTTCAGGCTTTGAGTGGTGTCAGAGATGGGCAGTAATATCGCTGCATCTCAACCATCTGCCAGCATCTGATTATCAGCATCCCCCCCTTTTCCTCATCCTCCTCATTTGCTCTGTCTGTCTTCAAACGTAAACACAGTTGTGTTGGTGTGTGTCCACACACACACACACACGCACACACACGCATGCATTTCCCTCCTTAGTTACCAGTGAGATTGTGAAAAGCCACACTGGTGCATGAGATGTGTTGATGCCTCGCACCAAGGCACCAGGGAGCCGGGCCGGTGACGTCAGCTGCTCTCTAGAGGAGAGCGCCGGGCTGGCCGTGGGCATGCCCGCCTGATGCCTGCCTCCGCCGTGCACCTGGGGGTTCATTTGGCGAAGCATGAGATAGAGAGAGAGACAGGCAGGCAGGCAGGCAGGCGGGCGGGCGGGTGTACGGAGTGAATGAAGGGTGAAAGTGGTGGTGGAGTATCGCAGATGCAGAGGCCTCCCAGAGGAGAGGGGAGGATGTGCCGGGATACAAATATCACACTAAAGAGATCCAGATAATGAAGGAGGTCTCATCCATTACTCATTTAGGGACAGGTTGCGATGGAGCTTGTCTTCCATGTGCATATAGAATAAAAAATATATATACTCAGCATATGGTTTACAAGCCTCTAATGTGCTGTATGCAGCAGAATGTGCACGGATATTCCGGCACTGAAACCAAGTCCCCTTTCCAAGAGTCCAGCCCATGATTCATATATCCATTTTTGTGTGTCCACGATGAGAAAACACACACAAATAAATGTAATGGTTTCTATCAACTCTGGAGATGTGTCATCACATCATATGGATGCAGTTTAGTGTCAGAGCCTATTAGTGGGAAGTTCACTGAGACTAGGCCGCAATCCACTTAGCACAGGCTGGGATGAACACACACACACACACACACACACACACACACACACACACACACACACACACATTCGGAGACCATTGCCGTGGCATAGGATGTGGTTTTCATTAACACACTGTCACCACCATGTGCAAATACAACTGCCATATATCCAGCACCTACTGAGTAATTACATCCAAAACTCTACCAACATCTCCACATGTTAAGCCCGTCATTTATTTATTTTCATTATCATATAGAGAATCACGAAGACTCAAAATATGGGTTGAAGGCCATCTTACTCTCTGGGTGTGTATTGAATGTCGTTAAGCAAACATCCAAATCCACAGTGTTTGATAAATCATACAGATGTGGCTGCACGGTGTCATGCTATTTAAAACGCAGTTCAAACAATACATCTGTTATTCTTGAGACTCCCAACTGTTGGGGTGAAGTTGTTCCGACAGTTGGAAGCTAAATGGAATTATCCCGCTGATTTAACATGACCCAAACCAAGCAGCTGACTCTGGCTCAGGTCCCCATTCCACACCACTGTATCCATTTGTTTTACTGCCCAGTTCCAGACGTTTTCTTGGTACAGGCATTTGTACACTCCGGGGTGGGCAGAGTCATTTGAGCCTCACAGCTGGAATCGAAACAGACGTAGGCAAGGTTAATGGGAGCAATTACAGAGTAATCCACAGCAACATCAGATCCACATCCAAAACTGCCACGGTATTGGTCCTTTGTGCCAATGGACAATGGCTTGGGTCCATTTTGCTGATGTCGGCCAGTGAAGTTATTGGGCCTCTGTGCTGAAACTTTGCTATCACATGCGACCCTGCTTTTTTGGCAGCGTCCTCTGTGTTGGCTCCCAGTGCTAAGTCAATTGTAAGGTGAATTTAAATGAGTGGAGTGTTTGCAAAAGTTCAAGAAGACATGGTGGCCTGTTTCCAGCAGGTGGCCCGAAATATTGGCAGTTGCTTTTCTAAAGGGCATGACTGAGTCAAAGGGGTCTGTTTCACCTTGTTCCATTTTAGCTATAAATCGACGTCACTTTTCTGTTCAGAGGCTTGAAGGACAAAAGGTGTATATTTGTTGATTAGTGTCTCATGGTTAGCTGTATACCCCTGACCTTCCGTTGTGACACTGGTTTCAGGTCAGTCAGGTTGTTTACGTGAACATGTAGTGAAGCTGATATAATACCAGTGTAGTCGGGTGGCATTTTGTTTGGCTCACACCACCAAGGTCGTTCACCCATCTTGGTCAAATGGCAGCCAGACACTTGACAGCATGTCAATATTGTCAAACGCATGGACAGCCTTTATCCAATCAATAGTAAAGACACGAAGCCACAAGCAAAGACAGAAGCAGATCTGTTTCCATCACTTGGCAACGAGTAATGGAGTCATGGTGACACGATCCGTCGGATGCTTTCTTAACCAAATTCTTCGCGTCCGCCTTCCATCACGCTAGAAAAATGGAAATGGTAAACAATTGAATTAATGCAGTCAAATACTGCACACGCAGCACTTTGACTGAAGGCATTACAATAGCGTTGCCAAAGAATATTGCACTATGTGTGTGGCTGGTATTAAAACTGCACTGAATTTTGTGGTAAGGGCAATTACAGGGGCCACAGTAGCCATTCAAATGTGGTATATTATATGTTTATGTAAGAATCATTGTCGTCTTGACAGTATTAGTATTTTACCAGTGACATATTTCATTCACATGATCAATGGATCCATTGTGTCCTCAAATTAACTATACATCTGCAGTAGTGATTCACTCCCATGTGTGTGTGTGTGTGTGGGTGTGGTGTAATGTGTATTGGGTGAGGGGGATTGGTGCACGAGTGGGTGTCTCCTGGTCGCTGTCCCTGGCTGTGCTCACCAGTGTCGTAAAGTTATCCAATGTCACCACAGGACTGTTGGATGGCTGTCAGCAAACTAAATTAAAAACCACAAGCACGCAGTGTTTAATTTCTGTGTTTTTACCCCTCACGGAGTGGGACTGCCTGCAGCCTTCATGCTATGAAGCACATGTATGTGTATGCACATGCATGTAGAAGGGAATGTGAGTTATTGGCGACTCTCACAAGCATGGGTTCCACCGTCCTCTCCATTTTGTCTGTCTGTGGAGGGAAAGCCAGCGACGACTGCACAAACATCATGGTTGAATGATCCGTCCATTATGAACATTTGTTTTATCCGTCATTATAAAGGAATAAAGGCCTGCGATGAATGGCTGAACTGATGCATGACCCGGTCCATCAACGAAACCTCATTTAAATCAAATTAGTCCAAATGATAGGAATACCGAGGCTGACCAAAAACAGTCGTGAAATCCAGACAAGAGCCAAGAGACGGCGAGAAGTCTTTAGAGATAATGATGTGTCTGCGCAGATTAACACACTGCTGGTGAACTTGGTAAACAACAGTTATTTAAGGCTCCAGCATGATTAGTGGCCTAACAACAGAGGAGCAGCAGACCAAGTTATACTATTTACAAGCTGGAAATGGAACTTAATTGCCTAAATTAGACACTGTTGAGCAATCAAAGTTATAAGCAGAGTTTTTCATTAAACCCCTGATGAAAGAACTGAATTTTTTCTTTCAAAGTCAGACGTAATTGAACGAAGGATGTAAACTGTACCACCATAACGGACCTTTCACCACTAATCAAGCATATTAGCGAGCAGCCATCTCAGATGTGTGACATTTCTCTGACCTCCATCGTACAATGGAGATAACTGCAGATGCCCGTTACCTGCTCCACAGTAATGCACCAGTGAGGAGAGAAGTGACTAGACAGAATGATGGGAAATTAAATCAAGAAGGGGAATACAATTTTGATGACACTATCATGGCTTTCCTATTCTGTATATTAGTACTTTTCAGGGGCATTGGGGAGTTTTAGAAGGATGATACCAGATCTGGCCACCTGAGGTATAATCAAGATTATATGACTTCTCTCAGCTCAACTTTGCACATTTACCATAAACCGACCCTCCATAGATCTAGACTTTTCCTTATGAAACTCTAGATTCCTAAAATGAACGCTTGGCATCTTTCATAACTTAATCTGCTGAAGAAGAGCAGTTGTAAAGAGAAACATAAGCGGTTTAATTAATTAGTCTGTTTGCTAATGCAGATGTTTTGCATTACTCAAAGTCAATTTGGCTCTTTGGTGCCAGACATCATCCTCTAAGTCAAGCAAATAGGATTGAAAACTGACCGTTGAGGGACTCCAGTGGGTTTGCCTCGGCAATGACATTTTAAAGCTCTTAATTACTTTTACTTACCAAGTGATTACATCTAAAACTGGTTGGTAGCAGGGTTAAGCCATATACAGTAGGTTTTGTTGTGTACAGTTCTGGAGAGATGACTGATAGTCTGCGCTGGGATGTTTGGATAAGGTTTGAACATCCTCTCCTTCATTTCCTTTAAGGTCAAATGCTTTTAACCAGCAGCAGCAGCAGCCGTCAGAAGTCAAATACTGTAAACATACAGTAAAGATGGCTGTTTATCTTTTCAATGCACATCGTTTGTTCTCTCGCGCAGCTTTACGTTATTATATGTGTCAGAAATACAACACTGAGAGCAATTTGTAGCATTTGTATATCTTGGGCAACCTTCGGCTGCGAGGTGGGTGGCGGTTAAATCAAATTGGGTAATGATTTTCTTTTTTTCCTGAACTGTGAGAGCCAGTGAGATCTCCTGTGTGCACAGTGTGGACTATGACAGGCAGAGTATTATTTGACACAGTAAATCCATGACGAATCGTTGTATAAAGTACTTCTCCAAGAATGTCGAGCCAACCAATAACCGAATGTCTCTTCAGGCCTCAGTGTATCAGATAGCCCAAGATAGAGCGAGGGTTTTCACAATCCCAGGTCATCCTGTTTAAATGGAAAACCAGCTCCAGAGAGACTGGACTTTAAACAATAGGAGACCTGATCATTCTTTAAAATCAGGTTTCGGGTGTTGCCTCTTTTTGCTGTCACCGTATATATGGTGGGGAACAATACCTCCTCTGCTTTATTTCACCTGAAGATTTTCAATGTTTTCATTTAAAAAAATATTTTTGGACAAATCCCCCAAGACGACCTGCCCGGTCTGGTTGTAGCAGCTGGTTTGTACAGAAGCTGAGACGGCACAGGTCATGCTCATGGAACGGGAGGATGTTTATTTTGGATGGATTTCTGTCTCTGACTGTCGAGTGTCAACAGTCCGTCTGGAGAGAAAATCATTTTCTTGTGTCGTTCGCTCGTTGTAATGACTGTTTTCTCCTGCGAGACCCTTCTTGCCTGGAAATAGCTTAAAGGTGCATTCAACAACTTTTTGGTTTCAGATGCCAAAGGGCAAAAGCTAAGCTTCCTTGTTTGCCAGTGGTTAGTTTCTTATGTTAAGTGACTCAGGTTTCAGTTTCCCGAGAAAATGACATATCCCATGTGCACTCAGTCTCGATGCCTATGGTCCCCTGTGTATTACGAGCTAGCTCTGATAGAGCAACAACAGTGAATTGTACACACATGAGCTGACACTCATGCCTTCCTCTGCTCCCCACCCCTTTGGTCCTGAGGGCAACCAGCAACAGTGTGTAGAAGATCAGAAATGGAGTATGCAAACCAATGACCAGTGCATACGTCATTATTATCCTTATATTGATGGCAAGTGCAAACGTGGCAGCATAAGTTCTCCAATGCTCCTTCACGACCATTACATTTTGAATTACCTGAACGCTACCTAACTAAGGTCAAGAGGAATGCTGATTGCACACTGCTGATTATCATCTGATGCAGTAGATCTCTGGCTAATTCCTGTACAGGGTCAGTCCTACCTTACACAGACTATATCAAAGGTCCGGTTGAGCTTTAGCATATCAAATAGCCAGGATGCAGAGAGGGTACGTCCTGTAGTCGACTGAGGCGAGTGGAACCATCTGCTGGGCATTAGAGCTTCAGTGTGCAGCCCTTGTCTTCGGCCGTATGAAAATACACATGGTCTCTCTAAATTGACCTGCCCAGGTCTGACTATTTATTATTTCAACCTGAGACGGAAATGTTTGGTAACTGGACCTGTGCCGCTCCGACGACTGTGCAGCTGACTGTAGAATATGAGGATCTTTAGATAGGTGTGTCCGTGAACATTGCAAGTAATTATACGGATCCCTTTAAACGGCCCATTTTGCTCCCAGAGCAGGCGTTCAAACAGAACGGTGCCTCAGCCACTGATGAAAGATGAACTGAAGGTGATTCGAGAGAGAAACATGTCCAGTTTGAATGTTTTGTCAGATGCCAAAACACTGAAACTGAAATCAAGTTTCATCATGTTTCAGAAATCCTACTGTATCTTATTCCATGCACAGAGAGCTAGGGGACAATAGCCAAGGTGCTAGTGGTTGCAAGAGTGGCTTCACTTTGTGAAATTTTATGTAAGAACTACTTGTTGTAGACAGGAATTGCAAAACCTGAGGAAACACCTGTTGTTAGCGAACAGAACCCGAGAAGCTGGACTCTCTGAGGACTACAAATCTTTAAGTGAAGCATCACTGACATCTTTTGAGGTTTTCAGGGGGATGAGTTGTTATTGGAGATTGTCAGACACCTTAGTTGACTTTTGCTAAGCATTGTGCTAGCATAATGAGCTTTGTATTCTAACAGATACCGTCAAATTCTGAAGAAAGTCAAATTCAGATTTGCAGAAATGGTTCTGGTCCAAATGACTCGTACCGAAGCCAGAACTCTTACATAGGTTCATTCAGAATCACCTCTCAGGCCCACAGGAAAACGCTAGCCTCCGAATGCACGTTTGCATTGTCGTATATACGGATGATATCCTGATGTTTGAGTGTCTATATTTTACTATGATGCAGGTCCTTTACAAAATCTGTCACTGGTTTTCTTACATCTAATCTCAAATGTCTGAAATTTGTTTATGTTCCGAGGTCACTGGACTTCAGTCACGTCCACCCTCAGCTATATCTTTACATTGTTATGCAGAGGGTGGAGGTGGTGGTGGAGCAGCATCTGTTTGTGACACTGACACTGAGTGTGAGTGGAAACTATCTCCTGGTGTTGTTGTTATTCATTGAAAAGATGATGAGTCATGTGATGCATGAACAACAGGGAAGAAGAACATGGGACATTCACAAGCCTCCATACCCCCTTCCTCTCTCTCTCTTCTCCTTTTCTCCACCAGCTTCTTTTCTCAGGGTGTTGTGGCACAGGTGGCTTTGGGGTGTGTGTGTGTGTGTGTGTGACAGTGTTGATTTACACACACAGCAGGGGCTCGGCGTGGTAACCTGGACTTGCCAAGAAAGGGCAATAAAAACAGCACCTTGTGAGTGGTGGAGAGAGCGAGGGGGTCGTGAACTCAATAAAGACCCAAAGTTAAATAGCATAAACATTTTCTCATGAGTTGCGGACGGAGCAGTGGGAATATCAGTGTAGACACACACACATTCTCACCTGTGTCGACCGTTTACACCGCTCCAGAAATATTAACGACATGTAAAGTTGTTGTTTTAGTGCAATACGACCACGTACAAGTATTATTACTGAAGTAGAAACCGAATAATTTATGCAAACACTTATTTTAATGGGAATAGGAGCACGTGTGAAAGTGCTAACACACACGCACTTACACACATAAAATGAGTCACTGCAGGTCACGCTGGCCCCTCACAGGTCATCTGTCCAGACTGAGCACCTGGTCAGTGAGAGGAAGTAAGTGGTCAGCTCATCTCGGAACAATGGCTGCACTGTTCAGTCCAGCCCCGGACCTCTCGCACGCTTGCAGCCGCCACACGGAAAACACTCGCGGCACCATGGGAGGCCTCCGCCCGTTGCATAATGTGCACCAGCCTCGGCGACACTGTCCATGCATCCTGTTGCTGTCAGCACTCTCTCTCTCTCTCTCTCTCTCTCTCTCTCTCTCTTTCTCTCTCGCTCTCCCACTCAGGCACCCACTTCTATTCTCTCAACTGTAAACTCTCCCCTCTGTTTCTTCTTCCTTGCTTTATGCGCTACCTTCAAAGGTGGAGTCTGTTGTTTCAAAATCACTTGTCATCATATTAGTCGAGATCCTCCTTCCTCATGATAGAGGCTTGGAAGCTCACAAATCCCTTATGACGGCACCACTTCCTCCTCTTGTATCTATCACATGGGTGTGGATAGGACAGGGTGGCACGTAGCATGTTTTCAAACTGAATGTTCTGATCTCACTGGATTTGCCAAAATGTCTGGACTCCACCTTTAACTTTGGTGCAGATAAAGCCTCAACAATTGAAACTCCCACTAGAAGTAAATAATCATACAGACATATAATAGAATCGGTGGGACCACCCTTGAGACACAACTGGCCTTAACCTTTCTTTGACCAAGTGTATGTTTACCCCCCTGGGTCGTGAATGGGGTTTACACATTAACTAAAAAGACTTCCATAAGGATTATGTAGTTTTGCTCAGGGCAAAAATGTTGATATTATTTCCAGTTATCCAAATAATGACCAAATCTAAATGAAAGAATTTTGAAATAATTAAGGGAAGCATTATTTAAAGTGTGAAATCTGAGGCAGCTTGCTTGAGTGAATGAGGACTAATGGGCTGTGGTGGCTGAAAGTGCATCTAGCATTTTGAAATGATCCCCACTTTTGTGTAGATTAATGTTGAGAAAAGTAATGAATGTTAATCCAACTCCAAATCCTGTAATAAAATATATGTACTCCATTTATATATGCTGTGAGGTTAATGGGAGGGAACACCTTATAAATTATCTGAATTAAAAATCTAGAGGGTAAAAATCATACATTTGCGCAGTGTGGCAACGATCCCAACGGGGAGCGAAGTCATACGTTCCAGAAGCAGCTCTCCCACCTGACAGCTGTGCGATTCCCGCTCTATCCTGAACAATAACGGCTCTAATCTGCCAAAACCGCCAAAGAAAACACAATCCATGTTTCAGTGGTTCATGCAAATGGTTGGAAGGAACAAGGAAAAACAAGAGAGTGAGGAGCGGTGGGTGTGAAAACAGGTCATGGTGAGCTCCAGAATGTTTGCGTATACGGTCCGTTCACCTCGGGAGAAAGGCAGGGCGGGGGTGCTACACACACACACACACACACACACACACAGGCTCTATATATAACTGCAGTGAGGGCGCTTTGGTGTGGCTGCTCATCTCTCTGCCCTATAACTGAGTCCATCTATATAGACGACAAAGGAGCTGAGGTCCCGACCACATCTTTCATTAACTTAAACACAGCCGGAAAGAGCTCTACTCCCTTCCTTTTTTCGCATTGTGCAGTGGCTCGTATGATCTCGATCACGGATTGGGCGTCTGACCCGCATGGGCAGTATCGATCCTTCATCGTCCAACCACAAACCTCAGCTCGTGTGAATGAGGGCAGCACAGTGAGGGAGGCACAGCTTCAACCTGGAGCCCAGTGTGTGATTAATGGGTGTGAATGTGACCCTAAACCTGATGGCTGACCTTTGTACACAAGGGGGCCACGCACACACACACACACACACACACACACACACACACACACACACACACACACACACACACACAGAAATTGAGTGGTATAAATAGCTCCTGTGTAACAGTTCTGAGTGTGTAGGAAAATCTAAGTACAAAATGACTTGATCGGGCGAAGTGTGTAAGATTTTGGTCATTTTTGTCACGAAAATATTACATTTTCATGAGTTCATAATCACCTAAATGTATTCTTTTTATTCCAATTACCCATAAATGAGCCCATGAATGTATATTTACATGAGGAGCGGGTCCTCTCTGTGGGGGCCGCCATGTTTTTAACAGTAGCACAGAGTGGACAGAGTCCTAAACATCTTTTCAGCTTTAATGACAACTGAAGTCGACCATATTCTCCCGCGTTCTCAGACTAGAGAGTGTGGGGTGATACAAACAACAAGCGACTTCACCTCTCGATGTCGCCAAATCGTACACGCTGCACCTTTAAGATTGACAGATTCGTTTGAACCTCCAGTTAAAGGTCCGACAGTCTCCTGTTGAATAATCCGTCTCTGAGCGGGAGCCTCAGCGGCTGCAGGTCTCACACCGTGTCCCACCTCACAATCCCGGTCCTTCTTCCCCTCGTCTAATTCATTTCCCCTCTATCTGTGTATCGGTCCTCCCTGTCTTATCTCTCCCTCGCTCAGGGCCTCTCTCTCGCTCTCTCTCCTTCCCCCCCAGGCGCCATAACTCTCTCCCCTCCCTCCCTCCCTCCCTCCCTCCCTCCCTCCCACAGGCTGGGCAGTAAAACAGGAGCGGGCTCATGGGAGGCCATTAACCAGCAGAAATGTGGCATTAGACTTTTCTGCTGCAGAGTGAGCAACTGCAGACTCTTTTTACACCAGCGCTGAGGCGAAGTGCCGCGGATCAGCGCTGTGTGACAAATGGAACTTCAGGCTCTGTGGCAGTGAACTGCCATGCATCAAGTTTACTTTACATCGCTGTGTACAACAGCACTTTACAGTGCTTTAAAAAAAAAAAAAAAGAAGAAAAGAATATGGTAACACCCACCAAGTTGTCTGGCTATATAGGATCAGAGGTGGTAGAAAAGTTGTCTCACAAATTCATGGATTTCCCGCGAATTAATTTCCACTGATCAGCCAATCAGAGAAAAGGCATGCAGCTGTTTCTGGGTAGAGTATGTGATCTGGCTGCAGTATTACATGGATATGCAAACATCTGGCAAATTTGCTCGGCAATCGTAGTTGTTGTTTTTAAATCAGTTGACTTTTTAAATTTCATTTTATTTGAATTCATTCATGAGTGAAATCTCGTGCCTGTGAGTAAAGACGTGTGCGAGCTGTTCGCAGGAAAAGTCAAATCTGTGCTAAATGAGGCTTAGCAGAAAGCTGCTCTCCTGCTTTGGAACAAACATACAGCCTGAAAATGATTATTAGTTGAGTGGCTTTGAATTGGAAGAATTTGTCATTCATCTCTTGCTGGAGTTTCTATTTGTGTATTTGAGTTTGCGAACGACAGGTTCACAAGATCTGAAGATAGGACGTGTTGCACATAGAGATTGTATCAGGGTGGTCGTGTGTGTGTGTGTGTGTGTGTGTGTGTGTGTGTGTGTGTGTGAGTGTGTGTGTGATGTTGCCTGGTTGACCACTCGGCCCTCACCCCGATCAGGACAGCTGCATTGGACGACCACAGCAAACCTCATGTCCCCCTTCCCCTGCCACACACACACATGCACACACACACACACACACACACCCACACACACACACAGACGCATTGACGGGATTTTCTCCCCCGTGCGAGGCTTTCAGCCGGGTGCCGCTCCTGCGTGTGGTCTGTAAGGCAATGCCCTTGTTATGAAGTGCTACGTGCTCGAGACGCTCACCTCGGGGTCCGCGCGGGTCCGCGCGTCGCCGCGCA
>JAFBJT010105839.1:21587-32274 GCA_016785325.1 Chascanopsetta lugubris
TCACAGAGTCTCACACACACAGGGACACACACACACACACACACACACACACACACACACAGGGACACACACACACACACACACACCCACACACACACACACAGACGCATTGACGGGATTTTCTCCCCCGTGCGAGGCTTTCAGCCGGGTGCCGCTCCTGCGTGTGGTCTGTAAGGCAATGCCCTTGTTATGAAGTGCTACGTGCTGGAGACGCTCACCTCGGGGTCCGTGCGTCGCCGCACACACACACCCACCCGCTCCCGCAACTGCCACCTCCGATGCCAGGTGGTGCCGTCCGGCTAACAGACTCGGGCAGGCGGCCTCATTCTCACGTAGTTTGTGAAGTGAGTAATAAATTTGTCAGAGGAAATATATTAGAGCCCCACACACATGGTGCCTAAAAGGTAGATCGGGTAACCAGCTGCGAGGTACGAAGGGGGGGGGGGGGGGGGGGGGGGTTATTGGAGGGGGGGGGGGGGGGGGGGGGGGGGGGGTGGAGTTATCGGGGCTGCGATGGAGGCCAGTTCATGTATGTTCGAGCCGGACAGAGAGAGCCAGGGGCGGTTTTACAGACTCGCATATGATGTTGAAAAGATGGAAAACACATGGGACTGACATGTTTATACTGAAATGAGCCTGAACTCTGAAACTTTTTTTTTATTATACATCATAAATAGTGTTACATTTGATAAAGTGAGGGCTAACCTCTGTCGTGGCCTGTGCTACTGCTATATTTATTCTATGTTATACTCTGTATATCCTCAGCTGCTGGAGCCGTGAACTTTCCCCACTATGGGATAATTAAAAGTTACCGAACCAATTTTTCACATCAAAATGAAAGAGAATTGCTCTCTGAGAAATCACGGAAATGTCATAATGGATCTAGCTGGCTTTTTAAAGGTCTGGTCTGTAGAATTTAGTCAAAGTTACAGGTGGAAACGTAAATTAAAACTGAGCACCATTCATCTCACACTTTCCTCTCAAGTATATTGGAGAACATCGTGGTCATCGGTTATTATTAAAACTCATGGTTTATTTTGTTCATTCTGGGCTACTGTAAAAAAAAACAGGATGGAGGCCTCTATTACAGAGGACCCACCATGTAAATATACATGGGCTTAGTATCTGAGAATGAAAACATACATTTACATACATAAAAACATGAAGTGATTCTTTTTTTTTTTTATTCGAATTTTGGCAAAAAATCTTAAAAAATGCGTATAAATCTTACTTTAAAGAAAAGGGGGGAAAAGTGTTGATCCACCCCCTGATTCAGATCGGCACCGCTCTTTAATGGAAGATTCGTTTCAAACTTAATAACATAACCTACTTGTTGGATCATTTTACACAGGGATTAAACAATCTCTGCTTCTCTTTGGATTCTCTCAGTGTGAGGTTGTGAGATGGCACCATGTCAACTGCAGGGGGCCGCGCTGATGCAACCCAATCTGCATGCCACTCAATTCATTGAGTTTGCTCTCGTGGAGGAACACGATCTCATACTTAGAGGGCTGCTCTTCAAATTGGTTTCAGAGTTACAAAGCGCTTAATAGGGATCAAATAGAGATGTCTCGAGACACCTGTGTGTGTATGTGTGTGGGAGGGGTGGGGGGGGGGGGGGGGGGGGGGGGGGGGGTAACAAAGACCCCTCGACTGCTCCCCGGAGACAGGCTTGACACGGAAGCTAAGAATAGCCCAGGGTGTATTACCACCAGTTAAGGAGGGGGTTGACTGGAGCAGAAGAGCCAAGACGTGTGTGTGTGTGTGTGTGTGTGTGTGTGTGTGTGTGTGTGTGTGTGTGTGTGTGTGTGTGTGTGTGTGTGTGTGTGTGTGTGTGGTGTGGGGGGGGGGGGGGGGGGGGGGGGGGGGGGGGGGGGGGGGGGGGGGGGTTGGATAGAGAGGGTGCAGGTGACACTTTGCCACACAGGAGATGACGAGTTGACACTGGAGACTTTGTCCTTCATTGGACATCTCTTTTACCTGGCATAGATAGACACACATGACCTGACCGATGACCCTCTGTGACCTGTCGAGCCAAGCACACACACACACACACACACACACGCACACACACACACACACACACACACGCACACACACACACACTACTGCCGCCGCTGCTGCTGCTTCTTACATGTCAGGCATGCGTGGGTTACGGGCCGTGGAGCCTAACCTCTTATTTTTAGACAGGGTAAACAGTGGTCTGTGCTTGAGATGTCCATCATCGCTGGGTGTGATGCCATGAATTGCGGGAGGTGGGCGGACGAGATGAGGAGGAGGAGGAGGAGGAGGAGGTGGAAGTGGAAGAGCAGGCGGGCGGGAGGAGGGAACGGAGGGAGGAGATGGATAATCACGAAGGAAGTGGGATTGCCGGAGAGCTCAGGCACATTCTTGGCTTTGGGTTCCTGAAGACCTGGGGCTATTACCGCTGATTAAAGGACGCGGACGCAATCTGTGAAGACTGCTGGGTTACTGCCTGTCAATTCAGGGGGGATTCGGAACAGAGCTCCATTCAGCCACTTGGTGGTTTTGCAGAGAAGCTGCAAAAACAACATGTCCCAAAGAGCGTGACGTGCTGCTCACATGTCCCCCCACAAACAGACTTCTCAGATAACAGGTGAGAGGCGGTGACCCCGGCGCGAGCGGCTCCATCTCCTCCGCCGTCCGACACCAGCGCCTCGTCCACAGCGTCGCCCGGTCGGGCTGGTTTCCGCTCAGTCGGGCTTCTTTTGATCATGTTATGGCTGGAGGAAAATAGCATTGAGCTGGTTGATCAAATGTGGGCTGCTTTTCACCCAATTTGGCAGGTTTTTAGGACACATTTGAGAGAAAATATGAACAAAATAGTTGCTGTTGTTTTGCACAAAAGTTCACTTTCAAATGAACTGATGTGTCCTCTCTTATTTTGAAATGAGAGATAATCTGTGTGTGTGTGTGTGTGTGTGTGTGTGTGTGTGTGTGTGTGCGCGATAATGTGAGGGAGTGAGAGTGAGAGAACACAAGGTTGTTATCTTTGTCCTTTGGCTATTTAGTGTAGTCCTGGAGCTTTGTGTGCGTATTAGACATGTTCATTATTACTTGTGTTTTTGTTTTGCGAACTTCACATTTGTTTCCAGAGAGGTTGTGATTTGGGCCGGTTTTACGTGGTGTTTGGGCTTGAAACTGGCAGTCAGATCTGGCAACCCTGCTCGTCCAGTAAATCCGCCATTAGGCTCAGAAAAGAAAACACAGGACCGAACAAATCATTCAAAATAACATTATTTAGTAGCCCCCCCGGCGGCTAAATGTGTTGAATCGTGTGAATAGCTGTATTCAGGCCGGTGAAAATAAGCACCCTGGAGGTGACGCCGTGCGCCAAGTGTCAGTGATGATGTCTGATAATCACCTATCATTTGAGATAATTGGGTAATAGGGTTAATGGCTTCTACGGTGGCTGGCGCTCTGGGCTCGTCCTGACAAACAGGTATGGATGGATGTCTATATCTGTACCATCAACAGCAGCTGTCCCAAAGCATAATATGTTGAGCTGTTACGGATAATTGGCTGCGGAATGTATTTTGATTTTGGGTTTGAATACGAGAGAGAGAGAGAGAGAGAGAGAGAGAGAGAGAGAGAGAGGAGCAGAGACAAAAACGGGGTCTCAGCAAAGCAATATGAAAGAGGGATTTCAAAGGAAATAACAAGAATAATGTGGACGGACATAATACTACAAAGATATAATGGTCATATAATGGGGTGAGTGTCAACGTTACGAGAACAAATCATAAGGTTTTGACCATAAATTCTTAAAAAATTACAAACTGAGTAGAATGATCACTAATAGCACTATTAGGTGCAATGTATAACCTGTCAGAAGAGAGACTGCTTCTCTATTCTGATGTTTTAACAGTGTGCATCATACACCATTACTTACATTCACTGACAATAGCCTGCTGTTAGCTTTTCATTTACAATGATCATGTGCTTGATCTTGTGTTTGCTACAGGGCTGATTTTCAGCAGTCATCCTAACTCTCTTTTTTGCAGAGAGAACCATCGCAACAAAAACATGATCTATCCCTTTGACACAAATGACCATTCAGTTCGAAAAATGACATTATTTTATGAGACTCATGTCATCGTCCAATGAGAACATAAATAAAGTTACGCCTCTAAGACAAAGTATCTATTATTATATTCGTAATTCAGAAACACATGAACTGAATGGGCCACTTCACCTGTTTTTATGCAGTCCTTTTCATCCTGTCTGTAAAAGGACATAGAACCTCATATTATTAACTTCATAATGCATTGTTCCTGGCTCTATGACTCCATTTTCATATTTACATGCTTTGAATATAAGAATCCATAGAAACAACGAACAGTGAGTGAGATTTAGCCAGGTGGTGACCAGAGAACCCTGTGTACAATCACAGGAGAGAACATCACAATCACAGCTCAACACTAAGGTCGCACTGCCATTACACATCTAATGACATACTGGGAGTCGTCCAACTACATGGAACCTGTTCATCTGCATAATACAGAGTAATACATCTCTGTGATCAGTCTACCTCACTTATCTTTCTCCTGCACACACACACACACACACACACACACACACACACACGAACAAATAACCATTAACATACACTTTGCATAAATGAAGCAAGACAGAAAGGGTACAGAGGACGTTTGTGTGTGTGTGTGTGTGTGTGTGTGTGTGTGTGTGTGAAATATGATCCAGCCTTATGACTGGTAGTTAAGAATTATCCCCATCTACATTTACACAGTTTGTCTTCTATAGAACACGTTAATGTAATGAGCATCAATTCTACAATGTGTCCCTGTCGACGGCTGCTGAGGAAAATCCATAATGTTCAACATCATTGTTAAAACATGTTGTTCACACTGATGTACTTTCTATCAGTGTTACTGTGAGTAGGATTCAGGGACATCGACTGGTGCAACGGCACTTTGCAAATAACTATGTCACACTTCACTAACACCTCATTATCATTAAAGGTGCAGTGTGTACGATTTTGGCCATTTTTGTCACTTATTACAGAACAATGACGTACTGACATTTCACCAATTTCTAATCATCTAATTGTATTATCTATTTCCATCACCCTTAAATGAGCCCATTAATGAATATTCACATGAGGAGGGCGTCCTCTCTCCGAGGGCCGCCATGTTTTTACAGTAGCCCAGAGTGGACATACTAAACATCTTTTGAGTTTTAATGACAACTGGAGTCGACCATAGGTTCCCCTCCATGTTCAGGAGGGTGAGGGTGAGGTGATGGACACAACACGCAACTTCACCTCTAGTATCATCAAATCATACTCACTTCACGTTTAAAGGGATTTCACACACTGGACCTTTAAACGAGGCACAAATGTCTCGTAGAATGAGGTTTCAATTCAAATCTTCAACACTGACAGTGAGAGTTGAGTCCTCAGCCCATTGAGCGAGACGTGAACAGCTGAAACGACTGAGACCCAGTGATTCATACAAAATGACACTTCCCACTGAGCTCGTCAAACCGTTTATCAAGTTGATCGTGACTTTTATTTCATCTCACTCTCTCTCCCTCGATAAAACACACCCACCCACACGCACACCCACCCACACACACACTCACACACCCGCACATATTCTCACACACACACACAGACAACCACACACACGCTCACACAGGAATCCGAGCCACCATAAAATTCATAGCAGGTTGGACGTGACCTCCACGACTGATGTGAAATATATTCTCTGCTTATTCTGTCACATCATTCAACCATAAGCTCGGCTGAAGGAGCCGTAAAGTGACATTCGGCGCGCTCGTCCGTCACCGAACATGCTCCGCCCCTGATGATGGCGGCGCCCTTCATGCTTGCCAAAACTGCATGGTGGCGTCCTGTCTTCCTCCCCCCTTCACTACGCAAGTACTGCACCCATGTACTTCATTGAATCCGCAATAGTCGTGGGAATGGAACAGTATCTAGATCGATAGGTAAACGAGCTCCGGGCTGGCACAGGTGTGGAGTGTATTTTTGTATCTGTGCGCCTCAGACTCTCCTTAATGGGGTTCATTTTATGCGTCGACAAAATTTAAATTCGGAGTCGGGGCTCACCATCTGTTGAAGTAGCACCAAAAAAGTAAACGGATCATAGTTCTCGCATTCTGCTCATCACGTCTTCGAGGCTGCGCGTTAGCTACGGGCAATGTGAACGCTACAGCTTGGACTTAGGGGCACAAGTTGGGCCTCAGCATTTGTTTACCATCTGTTTTGTTTATGTTTGAGCCACTAAAACCAAGCTTTGTGAGGTTAGCGTGAAGGACTGACCCAGCCTTCAAGCAATCAAATACAGTTAGCCTATGCTATTCTTAGCGGTAAAGCATCAGACTCTCAGGTTTGTGGGTTCGTGACCCTTGTTCTCAGCTCTGGCTGAGGGGCCTCAGAAGGGACCAGAAGGTTGGGGGTTTGATTACCACCTTCCCCCATTCCATATGCTGAGGTGTCCTTTGGCAACACACTCAACCCCACATTGTTCCATGTACTTAGATATGTACCGCAAATAGATGCCTTGAGAGGGAGAGAGAGGATGTGATGGGTCAAGGTGCAATGGCAGTTTGGTGGAAGTGACAGAAGAGGCCCCAGACGGGGTTGGGCGCCCTCTGCCGGAGCCACCACCCACACAATCCTGCCCCAAATGACCTAAATTGAAGTTTGATGCCAGAGATAAAGCATAGACTGCCACATATAGAGTCCAACAATGGGTCATCCACTGTCTTATACAATTATTCACTTTAAATTGCTAGTCCCAAATGTCCTAAATGAGGATATAGTCAAGTACCATCTCCAGTCCAAGTCATGTAACAGACACGGGCCATTTTGATTTGAACCACCGAGCAAGAGCGCATCTCTGTATCGTTGGGTTGTGAGACCTTCGCCCTTGAAGTCTGGAATGTTCCTGCCATGAAACAACATGACAACAGACACGCACGTGGATTTTTGGAAAGGCATCAAAGACCGAGCCATATGGGTGAAGTTATCAACACCACAGGAAGGAAGAGGGAAGAGGAGGAAGAGGCAAGAAAGCAGTGAAGAAGCTACACAAATATTTTGAAGCTCGGAGTAAATAATCATCACAAGCTCCGTGTGTCGGGTGATGATTGAGGAAATTAATTGGGCGGTGGTGAATGTAGAGTGAGCTCATTAAGACAATCGCGAGGAGATAGAAGCTTATCACAGTCAAAGAGGCTGCTTCTCTTTTGTTGAGAAGGACTGAATCATTCAAATCAAGCTTTGAACACAAGGAAGCTACGCGAAGGCCCCGCCACGATCACCAGGCCGTGACATGGGCTCCATGAAAGATGAATCAACGTATGCGACGTGATGTCATTTGTCATTTCCAGCTGTTCACAACAGGCCTGGCAAACTGGACTGTTTCCCCCTCTGGTGGCTGGTATTCATTACCAAGACGTCTGAATGGTCCCAGAATACATGTGAGAACCCGGGGTTTCACTCAATAGGAGCATGGCTGTTCCATTTATCTTTGCAACTGGAAGTGATTCATGCAGGGGAATGGCAGCACTCAGATGGTTTATATGAAGCGCCGAGAGCTTTGGAACAAAGAAAACTATAGTGGCCAAAGAGTGGGATTGCGCCTTCTGCATTGGTACCGTCAAAAAACATTTCAAATATATAGACTATCTCGGGGGTGGAAAAAATCTATAAATTGCCATATATGTTGTTTGATGGTCAGCTACCCAATGCTATCACTCGTATGTTTTTCTTTACTGCTCAATGGAACCATTCATTTTATGCCTGGTTAAAAATACAACACAATACAAGTCAGCCTACTGAGTTTCCATCTTTTTAGTTCGCTAATCTTTTAGTAGCTTCCCCACCTTTCCTCGCCTCTTGGTGGAATTGCGCTTTGTCCACATTTTATAATGTGGTTGTGGGTTTGGCCGAGCACCTGGGATACTTGAGTCAAACAGCCCTTGGTGAGAATAGAACTGTTGTGTTTGGATTTCATCCATAGCAACATGTTTGTGTTATTGCGGAGGAATAGCAGATGACTAACTCGTGTGGACCTCGTAAAAGTGGAAATGACAAGCTTAACTGAGCATGCAGAAATGTCTTAACAAGTTTGCCCGCAAATGTTTGCAACGGGCAGCAAGCAAGCAAACAAACAAACAAACAAACAAACAAACAAGCTCTGGTTAAACGCGTGTTCATGCAACAGGAGAGTGGACCTGAGTGCAGCTGCAGTCATGACTGTGGAAATCCACAGCTCCGCAGCTGCTACAGTGACAAACTTCTCATCTAAGCTTTTGATCTCCCGACGTGGCAACTCATCACCATTCACACCTCTGGAAAATACTTAGAGCGTGCACACACATGGCTCCACACGCACACACACATACACACACAGCGCTCCACTCCACCACGTTTGTTAACGTGTTAAACAGGACCCTGAAAACTTTCCTCGAGCCCAAAGCTATTTGCGTTTTTATATGATTTGTTATTCTTTCTTTTATAACTGCAGTCGGCATTTATGGACGTTCAGCTAAATACTTTTCGCCCGATTGTGTGTGAAATTGAAATGTTTGAAACGACCACAAAGCAAATCCATGGTGTTGATGTTTAATACAACCGTTAACATTTGTTTTTCTCCCTTTCATTCCACTTTAGATGTGTTTTACACAAAAACTTTACAATCCTATTGTTCCTGTTTCATGTAGTCTTTTTAAACACTTCTTTATAATATGCTTGTGATGTGAACTCTACAGTAATGGTAAACAATGCCATGTGTGTGTTACATACATTATAAAATACATATATGCATAGGATTTGAAAGTAAAGTATGTAGCATTTAGTAACAGCTAATGTTGCCCTCAACACAACTTTCTAGCACATGGTAAACTTCGGTTATCATCAGTTGGTGTTTAATTAGGCCATTCTGGGCTACGGTACAAGATGGCCACCTCCATTGTGAGGACCTGCTCCTTGGGCTGATTCCAGAGAAAATGAAACATCTTGAATATTCAGGTGATTTCACACAACAAAAATGAGTATGAACATCATTTAATTGATGTTGGACCATGACAATGGAATAATATAGTGGTGCAGCATTGCAGCCTCCAAAGACAGAAATGTGCCCCTCATTTAAATATTAAGGGAATCAAATTCATTATTATATGCTCATTAATCAAATCAGAACAATAATTATAAATTGCATAAATAAATGTACTTAAATGCCACACACTGGACCTTTAAAACATACATGAACTGGACAAAAACTTATAACTTAATTATCATGTGACTGAATGAATGGCTTTATGAAAAGTATTGACCTGCAGTTGATTCCACCAGTTAATGCATTTGAAATATCATTTCCAGCACTTCAACTCATTCATAAACATAAACCTTACTGCTGCTGCCTGTGATGTCCTGACATCACAGACATTCGAGGAACACGATACAAAGTTGATATTTTTAAACATGTGAGAGGCAAAAGAATCACAGCTGCACTCAGAGATCAGAGTCGACATGGAACGTGCAGAACAACCACACAGAGTCTGACTGACCAGCCAAGTAAACAGGAGAGAGGAGCGGCTTTAAAAACCCAGCGTTTTTTTTTTTTGTGTGTGTGTGTAGTCGAACCAACAGTATTTCAAAGGGACAAAAGCTTTATTTCTTACCGTCGAGTTGAACGTGAGGAGTCGGGCACTGACGGTAGCTTCGAACGGTGTTTGGTTTCAAATCCTTGGTGGTATGATGTGATGTGTCATGTGAGTGGGGACGGAGGACATGTCACAGTGTGTCAGCGTCAGGTGGGTGGATGGACACTAATCTCATACAAGTAAACACACAGTATATAACCACCTCTCTCTGCTACTTTGCTACTTCCACTCCACCCCACCCCCCTCCCCCCCCAACACCCCTCACACTCGCACATCTGATAGCAACGTGAACACTCGCCAAGTATCCAGTTTAGTCTCTAAGCTGACTATGATGAAAACTCTTCACTCCTTATTTTCCTTTCATCTCCCCCTGGCAGAATAAGCAGATATTATCAATAACTGCATGTATTGAGAATCTTATGATTGGCAGGGCTGAGAGATGAGGGGATAGATAAATGCCCTGAAGGCTCTACAGTGCCCACTTGTGTCAATATTATGGAAATGTTTAGGGGTCATGCTTTTTAATTGGGGCTGCCACTAGAAATAAGTTGACACAGTAGTTTGCTCAAAATGTCCACTGCTCCAGCTCCTGTTTACATTCTCTTTCTTTAACGCTCTGTCGAGCTCTTCCCGCTCCCTCACAGAAAAGTCCGGACTGCTCAGATTGGCGGGCTTGCCAAGTCTCTTGTGATTGGTCAGCTGCTCCAGCTGAGGTAAAAGGACTGCCTTATTGACATCAGAAATGGAAATCAATAGCAAGTAGTTTGATCAGGCTCTATTAAAGTGTATTCAGTGACAAACAGCGCCCCCTATGCTTTGAAATATTAGGATTTCTCCAACATAAACAAAACACCCAAACAACCAGACAGCAAAACATATTAAAACCATCATATGACGATTGTAAACGTGAAAATTGAAATCAAATAGTGATAACAAGATAGCCCTCATTTCCAACATGGCCGTCTATGAATAGACTGGAACACTACGCCTCCTCCTCCCCCTTCTCCCCCTC
>JAFBJT010105840.1:0-24611 GCA_016785325.1 Chascanopsetta lugubris
ACTCACACACTATTCTCTATACTTGTGCAGACACATGTACACACAAACACACACTACTCCCTATAGTCACACACTATTCTCTATACTCGAACACACACACACACCTCAGTAAATGTGAGTTGACATAAAAAGCATTAGACTGCAGCAGGTGTGTACAGAGAGAAGTGAAGTGACAGAAATGCTGGAGCTAAATAACACAAAGGTATTTCTTGTAGTTTGTGACAAAGCGTCAGTTCAGCGTCTGACAGGTGAAACAGAGGAGGACGCGTCCACTCCCTCCTGCCTCTCAGAGCGCTGGGTCAGACTTGAATGTCCATTCACTGATGAACACACTCAGTGGAACAGCACTGACTCGACGTGAAGCTTGATGCTTCCAACCTCGTTGATGACAACAGCACGTTAATGATGATTTTTATACGATGACACTGAGATGTTTACACTTTCATGTCTCGATATAAAAACCTGGACAGAGCTCGTCAGCCCCTGTGTCCAATGGGACTTTAAGAGTCTGTCCTGTTCCTCTCGTCCAGATCTTTGCTTGTGTTGTTCGTGGCTTTGGACCAAAGCGTCTGCCGAGTGAACTGTAGGACTGTAAACTCAGAATCAATGAACAGTCGTCACATCACACAGACCAATATCATATATACGAACATAACAAGCATCTCCAGTCAGAACCACCGAGGCTCAGGACCGACTCTCGACTTCAGAGAGGTTCTGATGGACTGTCCGACTCTCTCAGCCCTGGGTTTGAAGCCCACACCCTGCCCAGGTGTCCCTGAGCAAAGCTCTGCATTTTCACCAGCCTGACTGTAGTCACGAGCATGGTCATGTGAAATGAACAAGTGTGAACCTGCTGCATACATTCATGAAACTATTGGTTTCATGAATGAAGGTTTGCATTCAAAACAGTGATGGTTTTAAAAGTGCAGGTCAAACAATATTTACTGAGTAACACAGAAGAACCTGACATCAAACACTCAGACACTTTCAGCTTCACTTTGTCCTTTCAAGCAAATCACTTTGTCCTTTCAATCAAAGGCAGCAAGAACATACGAGGTATAGAACTACTCATTGTTTAGCAGTTAAATATTCTGTTTGTACCAGTGCATGATACAGAACAAATCAGCAGATTTCACAGCCTGAGGAGGCAGATGTTCATCTTTGCTCTTAAAGAGAAAAGCAAAGGTTTTCTAAAACCACACTCCTCAATAAAAACACAGGAGGAGGAGTGTTGTTCCCACATTCAGAGATCCAGCGCTGTAACAGGCTGCAGGTTATTCCACATGCTGAGGACATCACCGCTCAGTTCAGAGGAAGCTGTCTGCTTCAGTCCACATGTACAAGCATGTGTCTGAAATCACATTTCCATCTTTAACTCATGGAGGTGGAGATGATTTTAGACACACACACACACACACACACACACACACACACACACAGTGCTTAGAATGGCACATTTATAAAGAACCTTTTTTTAATTAAGTGTTTTTGGGTCAACAGAGTGGGAGGACAAATGGAAATAATACACAAGTGTGTGTGTGTTTAGAGAAGAAAATAGACAAACGGAAAAACTTTATATTACTAAATTAACCAATTGATTCCCCCAAATAATTTTAGAGTAAGAATTTGTGTCATTTTTTTGCTTTTAATTTTCAACATAATTATCAATTCACATTGGTTGTGTACAAATATTTTGTTACGAATTGTTGGACACAAATATATTTTCATACAGACACATTTCACAGAAAACGGAATATATGAAAATGCGATTATAAAAATGTTGTTCTTCCCTTCTGTTGTCTCAGTGAGCATGTGATCCATTTTGTGTCTGCAGGCTGGATGGTTTGTTCTCTGTGAATGAAGAACCATGCACCCCCCCATGACTCTTCCCTTCACCATCGACCCCCCCACCCCACACTAACCTCCCACAAACCTTTCCAGACTGACACACATTTCACTCAGCTTAATGCTGAATAACACACACACACACACACACACACACACACACACACACACACATCTGAAAAGCAGCTCCTCCCAAACAAACACACACTACCTCTGGGTTTGTGTGACCAAATAAAGTGCACACGCCCCCACGACACACGAAGCAGCAGAAGACAGACACGCTCACTTTCCAAAGGTCATAAACTTCTCTTTGAGTAAAACAAGGATTTCTGTCGTGGATGTTGTTTTGAATTTACATATTGCTAAAAAAAACATGTTTGTGAACGAAAATTGACATTAAAACACAAATACACCACAACTGTCATTTTTTTATACCATTTCCAAAAATGTAAGGAATAATTTTGGATCGTCATGAAACTGATACACAAGCAGCCAACACACAGTGAACACAGGAGCAGCCATTCAGGGCCGTGCTCCTCTCCCCCTGTGACGAGCTGCGACTCCTCAGAGGAGGAACCACATGTAGTGGAGCCTCTGAGGGCCACCGCTCCACCATGTTGGCCCCTCAGCTCACAAATCACCTTTATCGTTCCAGCTCTTCAAGGTTATCACAGAGGACACCGTGTGCAACACACAGCACGAGAAGCAACAACCAAGCCATGTTGGTTCTGACCTGGTTCTGCAGTTTCACACAAACAGAGGTCCAGCCCCACATCACCTCACCTGTACACTTCTATTGATCCTTACAACCTTAGAAGCACTGCTCACGCTCCTGATCGACAGCAGTGGTGACAGAGAGCAGACGCACCCGACTGTAAAATAGTATGAAAATCACAAAATACACTCATGGTGCTAAATTGTCTTCTCAGCACACCGGTGAGAATAAAGGCTGGAATCCACACTCCCTGCTGTTTGTCCTGAGAGGAGCAGAGTGAGAGGGTGGCTGCACAGCCGTGTGTCCAAAGAGCAGAACATGGAGCCGTGCTCACACTTCACCTCCTATCTGTGCCAAAGGTTACAGCCATGAAGCACTCGTCCACAGGACAATTACACCTTTGAGTTGGAAGGTCTGCTTCTGAGAAGCATGCAGCTGATCCACATGGACCTCACATTACCAGCTGAGCCCTGTCCATAGATTTCATCCACACAGGATTCATATCACATGTATTCACAGGCCTCAGTTTCAGCTCCGGGTGCTTGATTGGTATAATGTTCAAAATGCTCCATGTTTTCTAAATCAGACTTTAGGCTTTGAAACAGGTCAAAACAAATAAAGATTGAAATACTAAGCGCAGACAAAAGTAAAGTCACACAAATGTCATTGTATGCGTAAAAAATGTGGCTGGTTATTTATGTTAAGGCTTTTTAAATATACACATTTTTACTTTAAATTAAACCCACCAAATATTTTCACAGTCAGAATTAAATACTAAAATAATTAATATAAAACAATTCAGGTAAATAGTCAAAGTGACTGTCTTGTTTTTTTATATATTTTATTTTGAGTGTGTTGTGTGAATAAATGTTTAGAAGGATGTGTAGGGTCAAAGTCAGACTTAATAAAGTTACACACCAGCTGCTATCAAATATTGCAATACGTTTCAATTCAATCATTTCAGAGAAATTATTTATTAAATCATACGATTCCAGAATAACCAGCATTTTCTGTCTCTCTCTCTCTCTCTCTCACACACACACACACAGCTCAGTTCCACGGCAATATGGCGGACACAGTGGTTGTGGCTCCACAGTCCACACACCCACTCCACAACACGCCCCGAAACCAGCGCTGTCCACGGCTCCAGGCCCCACGTCGGCTCACGGCTGCCGTGGACAATATCAACATCAACACAATGACAAACCAAACTATGAGAGAAGTGGACAGAGAGGAGGGAGAGGGGGGCCGAGAGGTGATGCAACACATGCTTGGGGGGGGGGGGGGGGGGGGGGGGGGGGGGGCACAGCGGGTCCTACCTCTGCTTCTTGGGGACCGAGTGCTCAACCTCGATCCGTTTCCCGTGGAGCTCCACTTTACCTGGAGGAGAGAAGAGACACGCACCCGTCACACTCTGTGGGAGTGGGTGATGCTAATGGCTAATGTGTTAGCATGTCCTGTGTGTGTGTTGGGGGGGGGTTAAGATAGCACTTCACTGCTAACCATGCTAACGAAGCAGCTAATGCTAAAGCAGCTGAGAGAGGTCAGGGGGGGGTGTCAGAGGGCCCAAACTGGAGGCTCCTGTTGGACCTTCATGTTCCACACTCGGCCCACTCACCCCACACCCACGTGAGTCCCATGGAGCAGCTCGTGGAATATTAATTGAGTTCACAGTTGCGTGTTTTTGTGGGGCTGTGGAGCGTTCACGTGGAGGGACCATAGAAGAAGTGAGTGGCATGGCGACCCAAGCTCCTCACGTAACACGTCCATACGTGGAAATGTGGGGAAACACAGCCACGCACACAGCTCTCCCTGCGGCTCATTACAATAAAAACAGCCCACGTGAATGAACGTGGTGTTTGGGTGGATGATTGGGTTTTTATTATCTTTGTCACGGACACTTGAAGCAGCGAGGCTTCTTTCCACATCATCCCCAGAGGAGGCGTGGGGCGCATCTGAATTCCACACACGTGCACGTTTGACAATCAAATTAATTCATTGGCTATGGAATGTGATAAATTAACATTTAATTGGTTTAAAATAATTGAATGATAATAACGGTGATCCCGTGATGTTCCTTGGTGCCGAACACTCGGGTTTTACTGTACACTTCCACACCACTCGTGTCCCTCCCCCATAGCAAAAGTTTAATGGTTCCCGTGGGGGTGTAGCTCTCCACGCACCACGATAACATTTCACAATAAATTATAGTGATGATTTAAATCCAGGTCCACGAGGGAAATCCGGACAGAGAGTGGGCATGAAGGCGACTCGTGCCGTCGGAGCTCGGTGAACGGTTCCCCGCGTGAAATGAATGAAAGGAGGTGGAGTGTGTGTGCGTCTGTGAGAGAGTGGGGTGGTCATATTCAGACCCACTCACCAGAGAAGGTCTCAATCGCCTTCATGGCCCACTGGTCATCGGGACAGTCCACGAAGGCGTATCCGGTCTTCATGAGGAACTGTCCCGAGTACGGGATCTGATGATCATCGAAGGTTTTACCCAGATCCTCCGCGGTCACGCTGTCCACGAGGTTCCCGATGTAGAGCTTGTGCATCGTGGAAACAGCTTCTGATGCGAGTCCACGTAGAAAAGTCCGGGATCGATTCAAAATGAAGCCACGGGAGAGAAAAGTTGGATTTCCACGAGTGGAAAGATCATGCAGGAAACAAAAACTACTGATGAGATGTGACAGTTGCACAGTGACCAGAAGGTTCTGGATTGAGCCGGATCAGAAACGGGTCCTGGACCTCAGCAGGGTGTCGGTTCTGGACCGCGCTGTGGAGGAGGTGGGTACTGCGTGGGTTGGTGAGGAGTGGGGGAGAACTGAGGCAGGATTAACTCCACAGTAACATGCGCGTCCCCCCCCCCTCTCTCTCTCTCTCTCTCTCTCGCTCTATCTCTCTCTATCTCTCTCTCTCAGTCACGCCCACCCCCGCCCCCCACCCCGGTGCTGACCCCGCCCCTCCACCGACTCCAATCCACGTTCTTTCCTCTTTTTGTTTGCACAGAGGAAACCACGTGGTCTGCGTGGAGTAGTGTGTGTGTGTGTGTGTGTGTGTGTGGGGGGGGGGGGGGGGCCCCAATCTCATTCCAGGATATTCACCAGATGAGTGCGTGCGTGGTGTGTGCTCGTGCACGCTCACCGGTACATGAAGTTCCTTGGTCCTGCGCCGTGCTCGCTCCGCCCCTCCCCTCTCCATACTGTATGCGCGTGCACGGTGCACTTCGACTAAGGGGGCTTCTTAATGCAACATGACGTATGGGCGAGCACACATGCGCGTCCCCGCTGCTGTGCCCGCGCGGGCGGAGCTTATGAAACGTAAAGAGGAGACGTGACTGATTTTGGCGCACAGCTGAGGACCGGAAGTGGAGAAACTGCCGCTGCCATATTTACAGTACGTACAGTACAGGCCTTCACGTTTAATTAAACAGGCCCCGCCCACTAACACCAACACCCTGTGCTGACCATGCCCCTCCCTGTGTGACAGTGGGTCTAAGGTGGTGAGTCATGCATGACCTTTAATAAATGACCTGTGCTGACCTCCACGCTGCGTGGGACCAGTGGGACAGAAGGTGCGTTCACGCAGAACTCAGACGCTGATGGCGCCCACGCGGAGATCCACGCTCCCACGTTGGAGCCGGCCGAGACGCGTCTGTGTACGTGGCGCAGGTTGTGGTGACACTCTGTGGCCGTGGGTCCGTGGGATCACACACACACGGAGGTCACGGATCAAACACGCGGGTTCAGCGGCTCCGCGTCATGTGCAGCTACAGCGCCACGCACGCACGCACTGAGAAGCCCGTCTGCGTGGAAGGCTTCTCAAAATGGAGGCAAAGAGTGGCTCACAGGCCTCCCCCCACGCACACACACTGCAGCTCAGTGTGTGTGTGTGTGTGTGTGTGTCGGCCCACGGCTGGTTTGAAAACGCTTCTTCCACCATGAGTGACGTCATGTAAACTTTGGAGGCATCACGCGTGGGGCTGGGGCTTTGTGAGAAAATGGCTCCTATCCACAAAATGGATCCAAATCCACGAGTTGAGTTGACGCAGTTGACTTGCTCCACTCGAACAAACACGTCACTGTGGAATGAAGGCGCCACCACGTCCACGCATGATACTGAGGATTTGACGAGATGTCACACACTGAATCATTTTAATTGAAATAAAGATGAACGTTGATCCACAACATTTAAACTCCTCCGTGATTTTATCCTCTATGCAAATTAGATTATACATCTCAGTCTTATTTTAAAATGAAAGGGTTAAATGTCACATTAACACTTTTAACCTCATTTTAAATTTATTAATTTAAAAGTCAAATAAACATGAGTGATGATGAGTAAATACAGCATTAATAAAGAATATAAATAATAACATTCTCTCTGAATATGAACCTTAATGTTTGTTTTGTCTCACATGTTTCAGGTCACAGGTCAAAGGTCACAGGTAAAACAACTGTATACAACGTCAATGGTCTGAGGCTGCTCACTGAGAGAAGTGAGAGTGACCTTGTTGTCGTCAAAATAAATCACACAGTAAAAAATAAGAATCAAATAATGAGCAACTGCACACAATCACTGAGTGTCATCGGACGGGAGGAACCACACTTCTCAACAGCTTCAGGACACACTCTGTGTGTGTGTGTGTGTGTGTGTTGGGGGAGGGGTGTATAGGAGGAGGTCAAAGGCTGTGGGGCAGAATCAGGGTGAACTGGGTGGGAAGAGAGAGAGACTCAGGAAGTGCAGTAGAGCTAATGTTCCGTTCTTCTTCTCTAAACTTCATTTGCAACATTTACTAATTTTGACTGATTCATATATTGGAGCTCTCTCCTGTGACAGATTTCCCCCATAGGACGAATGAATGATCGCATCTTCATTTGAACAACATGAATGAATTGAACTGAAACAGATTTAAAAAGGAAAGTTCTGCTCACCAGCTTTTCTCTGATGTTCAAACGATGACATGTTTGATGATTCAAGAAAAAAAAGCTGAGTGAAACATGAGTCAGTGGATTTAACATCAAAGTCAGCTTCATGAGGCTCTGATGAAAGATTTTAGGAGATCATTTGTCTTTTCTGTTTTAGTTAAAAATTATTATTATTATTATTATTATTATTATCATTATAGAAGTTTCAACTTATGATAATGTCCAAATAACCTTTCTTTTATTAGTTTAAAAGTCAAACAAAGGAAGTGCTCACAGTAGAACAGAGAGTGAAGATCACTGATCTAAACAACAACAACAACATGAGTGTAAAAAAGTAACGTTTTTATCTCATGATTTAGTTCATGTAAAGTTCCCTGACTGAAGAACGTTTAAGTTAAAAAAACATTAAATAGAAATGAAAAAGAAGTCAAATGGAAACTAATTATCAATAACAACTCAACAAGTTCTTGATAAAAATGTAACAATCATATTCGATATAATCAGAGTATATATCTACAATTCCACAACCATCCAAATAAAAGAAATCAATGAGAGAAAACTCTTCCACATATAATGAATTATCTTCTAAAGAGGGTTTAAAGTCAAATGAATATAAACCATTCACAGTTAGAATATGATGTCTTCCTCATCACGTGATGGGCAGCTGATGATGATGATGATGGTGATGATGTTCCTCAGGTTCCTCTGAAGATGATGAAGGATCAGTTCCACGTTAAAAACTTATGTTTTCACATGGACTGAGATGAAAGTGAAAGTTTCCTTTGTCACCGTGTGAGTGGATGAAACTGCAGACCCACAGCCTACAAAATGGAGAGCGGAGGGCGGGGCCCGGGGGCGTGGCGTGGGGCGGCGGAACATAAACACACCCCCTCCTGTCAGGATCTATCTTCATGTTGAAATCGCCATTCACACCAAGTGCAGATCACACGTGGCGACGCGTTACGTCACAAACACAGAGACAACATTCATGTTTAGAGACTTTCATCATCCTAACATGAAGCTTGGAAGCTCCGTCCTCTTCGGGCCGTTACGCTCCACTCTCAATAACGTTCATCAACGAACTCATTCAGAGGAGAGACTTCAACTCCGAATCGAACTTTGCGTCCATGACCACAAAAAGCTGAGGTCAGAGGTGAAACCAGACTCGCCATCGCTTGGGTGTGCGCGCCCCCACTCTGTCACTCTTAACCTTTACCGCCATCATGTGGCCGAGTCGCAGTACTGTACCCGGGCCCGCGGAGAGGAGGAGGAGGAGGAGGAGGCCTCACAGCAAGAGGAGGCCTCGGTCTGCTCTGCTGCCGGACTATTGTTAAATTATTCACTTCCGTTTGTTTCGTTTCAAACCACCAAAATTAATTTAAGTTTCACCATAAAATAATCTATTTATTTTAATTCGCACCTCTGGTAAATAAAAGGTTGAATATTTAAAGTATATTTCCGGGAGACGCAGCTGTTTCTAGATCACCTGTTCGATATGAATCCACGTGAGTTCGTCAAAGCCTTGCAGTGTGCGTGTATGTGCATGCGCACGCGCGTGTGGGTTTCAGCGTGTGTGATACCCGGCGCGTCTCTGCTGCGGCCCTCTGACGTGACGTGTCCATTGAACACGTGAACAATTTTCCCGCGGAAACGGACGTCGGCAGAGATCAAACACCAGCTCCGGTGATGAGAGGACATGAATTCCCGGTGAGCCGCGTGCACGTGTCGCGTGTCCACGTCTTCAGAAGGCTCCGACAAGAGCGCGCGAGTCCGTGAGATTGTGATCAGATTGCGCGTCCCCGTCACGTGCACGTTCAATTTAACACTAACATTAAGAGTCGGATCAACAATGACTCACCTTAAATTCAGATCTGTATCAACAGACATGTATTTCTATGATCTCCAAAGATTTCATTCAGGACTTATTTCACTGTGTCACAAACTGTGCTGAATTTTTTAGAAAGTTCTGTAAATGCTTTCAAACATTCTAATCTTCATTTCTCTTCATTCATTCCCGTAGCATTTTGTTAAATGATTTTTTAAACTATTAACACCAACACACATTTTCCATACTTGGCTAAAACCCTTGAAATAAAACAGTAGTGCACCATATTCCACTCGTGTACATTTCAACACCAATGTTTTTTTCAGTGTAATGATGTAAACACAATCTCTGCATTTTAATTCATTTGATTTGACACGTCATTGTTTTTCAGTGCAGACTCATTCTTACTATCTGTGACAAATAAGCACTACCAGTAAGAAAAGAGAAATGATGAAACTTCTGAAAGTCAGTTATGTCCCAGAGATGAACAAGAATTTTTTTTAAATCTGTTGGAGAGAATTCAAATTAAATAATATAAACATGAGCAAGTTTACTGCTTTCTTTTGCAATGCCTAATGATTCCAGAAATGATGTTGATTTTGGTGAGGTGAAGCAGAGACACTCTGTATCATGTGTTCACACTCACCTGCAGCCTGTCATTTGTCAGGATGAGACTATGAATCCTTCTGCAGTTCACTCAACAATCCAGGAGTCAGTTCAGTTGGAGGGAGACTAAGTGTCGACTTCTTAATTTGAGACAGTAAAGTTCAAGGTGTTTGAGAGAAAACCTCTGCTGTGATGCTGAAGATCAAGTGGGTCCATTTCCTCTCCCTGAGACCTGGTACATGTAAATAATGGTGTTTCAGTGGAGGACGAGCAGCACAAGCTGTGATAATGATAAAACATTTTATTTGTATAGCACTTTTCTAAATACTCAAAGACACTTTACAAGGAGAGAGAAAGCAACAATGAAAACATTTCATGAATAAAAATAGAAACAACTTTTAAAAGAGAAAATACAATGTCAGTAGAATTGTGGGTATTTCAATGAGCACCGTGTTAGCAAGATAAACATGACTCACTAACATGACTACCTATGGAATCCATTTTAAACTGTTATTCATCAAAACAACTGTTTACAAAACACTTTTGGAAACATCTGGCCAAACTACGACGGCTGCTTATTGAAACACCTGCATGAAGGTGTTCATGAAACCATACGGGAGCAGTGAGAGGCAGGTGGGACCTTCTCTACCAATGAACCACACTGGAGGTCAAGAGCAGGGGGGTGAGGGTGGGGGTCAGGATCAGGATGAGGATGGGGGTCAGAGTCAGGGAGAGGATGGGGTCGGGGAGGGGGTGAGGGTGGGGTGGGGTACAGGGTGAGGATGGGGTCGGGGGGGTGAGGGTGAGGGTCGGGTGGGGTACAGGGTGAGGATGAGGGTGAGGTGGAGCTGTGAAGATACTGTCTTTTGGCGACTATCACATCATGTGATGTGACAAACCAGCTCAGGGTGGGCTGCTAAGTCAGTGTTGAGTGGGGTTGCCATGGTGATGAGTGTAATAGTTTCACAGGGATCAGGCACATTCCAATGACGAGCGTGCTGCTCACCAACGCTACTCAGATTCTCTTTTTGAAATTCAAACATTGTCTGGTTAATCTTTGTAGATCAATGGTTGTTGTGACCTCATTACAAACGTCAACACTTTGAATTCTCAACAGACACTGGAGTTATGAAGTAAGATGATTAACTTTACCAACAAGGAAGAAGAGAATCTGTTGGTAAAGGACATTATGAGGTCAATATGAATATTAATTCTTCAAAGTTATATGGGGTTGTATTTGGCTGGATGTAGAGGTTCTTTAAATCTTTAAATGTTCAAACTCAGAAGTGATTTCATCGGCCCAGTCTGAAGTTCAGTGTCTGAACAGAGCATTTGTTTTCCGACTGGAGATTATACAATTCATCTCAGGTGATCCAAAATAATCAGTGCAGTCAGGTAATTACATGAGTGAGGTTCAAAATGTTCTCAGCCTGACACAGAAACAAGGGCAGTAACTCTGATCTGTCCAAACTCAAAAAAATGTCTTTCAAAACTGAATTCTAACTCCTGATCCAGAGATGATGAGGTCACGAGGTCTGAACATCGGGGTGAAAACCAAGTGCACTGAAGTCAAGAGGAATTAAACCTCTTTCCATTTAAAGTGGTTGGATCAACCAGTTTGAAGATTTCTTATCGGCATGAAGATCTTGCTGGGTGAGAAGGTTTTTAGCTTCTCTCGTGCAAATAAACATATCAAAATATTATTTCATATCGAATGTCACCTCATAGACCTTTACTAAGCATTTACTGTACATATAAAACCCCGTGGGACCATTTCCACACCACGACAACCCCACTGTCAATCATGTGAGTGAGATGTGATGAGTGGATGTACAGACATGTTACGTCTTCATGGGCGACAGCTCTGAGGGGGGGGGGCACTTGTCCTCAAGTGTGATAAAGTGAAAACACACGTTAAAGGTGAGTTTGGAACAAAGAGGATGAGACCTGTTATCATCTAGATTTGAGTCAGTGAATCTACAGTAACAAGTTCTGGATGAGAGACGTCAGCGCACCACTGCCCTCTACTGACCTCGATATGTGGCTGCGTCATGAACACGTCCTTCAGAAGTCTGACCGGACCCAACTGAACTTTCTTTGCTGGACAAAAGCTGTGGTCCTCGCCGCTGTCAGGTGCTCAAATGAGAAGTGTGGTGGGTGCTGTAACGTCAAACTGAAATAGTCGTGACATCTCCTAATGCACAATATACACAAAGTTCAATCTGGATCATGTTGAAGGGGAACGTTAAAAACAGTTTGTGCCCCTTTCCCTTTACTTTCCAGAATCATTGTTAAAAACAACGTGTGGGTTTATGTTCAGAAACATATCAAATGAACGGAGAACATTTACTTTGACAACTTCAGGGGTCAGGTTTCGGAAAACTCTTAAAAAATAGCCTCTCTCTTCAATTAACATATGGATGAAGGGAGGGGGGGGAGCACTATTAAAAATGGGCAGGATAGATATTTCATAACAAGAGTGGGAGAGCAGGACACAGTCTCAGTGAGAGGACATGTTAACTTATATCCAGTACATGGCATAGATCATACATGAAGGTCAGTCAAGGCAACACATTTTAACCTAACTACTCGAAAATCAATCTTAACTAGTTCTCCACAGGCCCCGCCCCCTCATCCAAAACAATGTTCCAAAGGCAGGGCTGATGTGATGGAGGGAGGAGGGGCCTCCTTAGTCCCTCTGTCCTTGACGCTGGATCCAATAAGAGTGGGGGCAAAGGAGGGGGGAGGCGGGGTGGGGGGTGAGGTGTGTAAGGGATGGATGGAGATTGGTTTGGGGGGGTGTTAGGGTCTCATTGATTGTAGAGGGAGCGCTGCTCCCAGGGCATGGCCTGGATGGTGCGTGGCACCGGGGAAGGCTTGAGCGTAGGTGCTCCGTTCGGATGGAGGGAGTGGCCGATGGGGTTGATGGTGGTAAGGGGTCGCTGGGAGGTCAGAGGGAACGTGTCCTGGATCTTCGGCTGCAGGAGGTGGAGGAGGGAGGGAAGGAGAGCACAAAGAAAACGTCAGTTAGTTCACAAAAACCCAACGTTAGGAAACAAATGATTATGATGCACGTCTCAGTGGATATGTCAATAGTAGTTAACAGTAGCAGATTCAGTGTTTGTTTTTTTTAAGGTGAACTGTTGATGTGCAACACAAAAAGAAGAAGGAATGTCATGATATAACTTTACTAAATACCTGCACAACATAGTTACGACAGCAATCAAAATGTATCTGGTGGGTTAAAGTCAAAAGGACAGTCTGCCTGAGCGCAGTAAAACATGAAGATGAAGAGAAACTTGAAGACAAAATGAGAATGTGAAACAGAATCGGAGTGATGACAGAAAAAGTTAACACTGCTCGTCCCAGTTAGAGTTGGAGAGCTTCATACTGCCACCAACACCGAGGAGCCCCACACACAACAACCTCATCAAAGGGATTTTTGTCTGCTGCTTTTATTCTATTTCTTTCAGCCTCTGTGGTTTCAATCATTTATACAGTTGAGGGTTCTAAGCTCTGTGTTGATGTTTTCTCCCACAGATTGGTCTCACTACAGGTATAAATAATCAGAAGGATTTGCTGCTGATATTGTGATGTGGACAAATGCAGCGAGCAAATGAGCAGAGTTGCAGGTGGCAGGACATAGACATTAGTTAACAGAAGTATAAATTCTGCTGCAGAAACAGAGACGACGGTCATCTCTGAATTTCTGTCCTTCAGCTCGTAAATTGCAGCACGTCCCCGTTTGTACAGTGATGCTCCCGAAACTCCTTCCTGTAACACCCTATAGTTGTTATAAATGAAAACAACAGACAAAAACCATCTACGGAGCTGAACCGTGGCTCTGAGTAACCCGCGGTTAGGAGTAGAGGTGGGTCTGTGGGTCAGAACCAGAGGACAAAGACAGATCTGAGATGTTAGTCCCTCTCTCTCCTGATGTTAGTAGCAGACAGGGAGAAGGTAGAAAGCCAGCAGACAATGGGTGGTGCTTCTCTCTCCTACCATAGGGTTGGCGCTCAGCCTAGTGTATCCCGAGTTCATCTCCTTTACCTCAGGCACCAGTGGCTGGAGCAGAGAGTAGGAGGACGGGGCGGCACTGGAGGAGACGTGTTTGTTGGAGGAGGAGCTCCTCATGCTCTGTTGGCTGCTCTGAGACGACACTGAACTGGGACGTCCCTGCTGAGAACACACAGCCAGTCACTTCAAACGTACTGTGTGTGTGTGAGCTGCCACTGTAGCTCTGTTTGTCCTACCTGGTGGGGGTCACGCACAGACTGGCTGCTCACGCTGCCGCCCTGCCCACCCTGAGTCATTGTTGACACACAGTGGGAGGGGAGAGACTCCTGCTGCCCGTGTCTGCCATGCTGCTGCTGCTGCATCATGGAGTTAGTGTTGTTCTGCCGCTGCTGCTGACGGCGAGGAGTGGAGGAGAAGTTGCGACGACTGCCAGACTGGAAAAGAATGAAGAGAGAAGAGGGGGAGGGGCTTAAAAAGACTTTCACCTCTGCACAGGCTTATGGGACATTCAGGGCAGAAAGACAGATTCCAACAGACAGCAGAGATGTGACAGATGAAGGTGATGACCTGATGGTTTCCTCCACATCACATCCTTCACATCTCTTCTTCTTTTCTTCACTGTAAATGTTTCCCTTCAGATCCATCGTTTCCACTTCCCTCACTGTTTTCAAACTTATTAGCATGAGGAAATGGAGTGATCCGATTGGACACACATACACTCACAAATATTTATGAAATGAGACAGCTTCTTCTGTAACCATGACAACTACAGGAGACTCACCCCGTCAACCTGCTGTGTAAACTTGGAAGGATCAACACTACTCTTATATCCATGAGTATTTCCCAGAAGGTTCTGAGCAACATGGAAATCATTCTCTGACAAGTCTTCACTGTGTGTTCTCCTGATATGTATTTACTTATTTCTACAAGTCTTCTCCACTTTGGACTGATCATCTTTGATGAAACCCAACTCAGTTTGCTAATATTGACATGGAGCCGAAAACAAATCATTATTGTGCCGTTCCAGTCATCAGCTACTAGATCTAAACCAAACACACCAAGTCCAAGTAGAAGATCAATATAAGCAAGACCCAATAAATTTCACCATATGTACTTACATTAGACAAGCGGGTGTTTTAGTGATGACAGAGCTTCACTTTTATACAGTGAGCAAGCAGAAACCCTGATGGCAAGTTCTCCATTATCATGGTCACTGAAGACCAGCACACACCGACATGGATAATGAGTTGTTTTGGAGATAGATGAGTTATGATATATGATACTGTATATGATATATACTGCACAGCTACTGACACAATGAGATTTAACTTATCATGGTGGTCCAATGTTTCACAAGTATAAAACATTTGATCACAACACAGATGATTTTCTCTGAAGAGGGTATGCAGGTCATCACAGTCTCTATTGGACAGAGTTACTACTGTTATCTTTATGCTGAAACAATGAGAATTTGAATGACTTCAAGATTTGCCTGCATGAAACTTTAGAGTTAATGGTCCTTTATTATGTTGTATTAGCACTGATGATAAACTCAATCAAACTGAAGTTAAACCTATAATGAAAGTTCACGTTACTCAGTTCCATGTTGTAACAGAGCAGGTAAACACTAACATCACAGATCATTTACCAGTCAATAGAATTTTGATTGTGACCAAATCCAAACTCCCTCACACAGGTTGTCCCCTGTTCGTTTCTAAACTTCTTGGCTGGCTGACTCTCTCTCTCTCTCTCTTTCTCTCTCTCACACTAACACACACACACACACACACACACACACAAACACTATCTCTCTCGCTTGGTCATGCTCAAACCAACCTGGTTTTTGGCCGCGGCGCTGCAGCGGTGCTGGGCCAGGTCCAGCATGGTTCTGTAGCTCTTAAAGCAGGATGGGCAGTTGAATCGGTTCTTATGAACCAAACCCCATGCACACACAGACACAGGCACGCAGACACACACACACACACAGTTTGATTACTGTACTTGTAAGGAGTATGAACTGAATTGTATCTGACATCTTAGTTCTGACCCTTTTTCTAGAACTTCGCCTAAACCTGGTCAATGCTTTGCCCAACAGGCTGCTGGAGAAAGAACAGAGGGTCAAGAGAACGACAAATATATTACACTTCATCATAATTATACCAAACACAACTCGCCAGACACACACTCACACTCCAGTGTTTCCTCTAGAGCCGGATTCATGCACATGAACAGCAACAGTGTACAGGCTAAGCAATATTCCGATACAACAACATTGAAGCGTTGTAGAGTTCTGCACTAGTTGTTTATATGAAGCAGTTCCACTGTCGATCCAAAGGTCAGTGTCATCAGGATGTCTACACCACCTGGTTGAGTATCTTCCTGTGTCCTCATTAATTGTGGGCATCCTGAACACAGAATAATGTCAAGCAATGCCAATGGAAGCTGAGCTGATAATTACTGGAGGTGGAGTTGAACAACTTCAAGACAACAACTTTGATCAAAGCTATTGGGTAAGAAAAGGCAGTGAGACCTGCACAGGAGTAAAGACAAGAGGCACCAAATGGAACAATCGGAGCTGAAGCAGTCACTGTGACGCACACGTGTGATCATGGTCATTTTGACCATTGTATAGTTGTGATTGAGTTTTCCTGAGATTTTCAAACTCACAAGTCTCCAGAGTTTCCACTCAGAGTGGAACCAGTGACAACAAAGCAGAAGCCCCTCTGCGGATGGACCTGATTCAATCTTTTAATGTAGTATTAAAAGATAATATTGTAAGAATGCCCTTGAGCATTGGGATGAACAACCTGAAATCAGGTTGAATCTAATCCAGATTTGTTGTGCATAGAAATCCAAACAAGGGGAAATGACATAGAAAGTATCAAATACCACATTAGATTGAGGGATAAAATACAAAAGCTTTTGCATGGTTTATTGAGATTCAGGAGGTAAGCTATATTTACACAGTCTAAACGCCCCCCCCCCCCCCCCCCCCCCCCCCCCCCCCCCCCCCCCCCCCCCCCCCCCCCCCCCACCCCCCCCCCACACACACACACACACCCTCTCACCTGGCCTGATGAAGCAGCAGTGCACCGGTGCTGAGCTAGTTCCAGCATGGTCCTGTAGCCTTTGCAGCAAGACGGGCAGTCAAAGCGGTTGGGCCCGTCATCGTGGATCCTCTGGTGGTTGCGGAGGTGCCGGGCCAAGCGGAAGGCCTTCCCACACAAGTCACACATATAGCGCTTTTGGCCATGAATTCTCATGTGGTTGCGCAGGGACATGTAGTTGGTGTAGGGCTTGCTGCAGAAGTCACATCTGAGAAGATGCACAAGAGAAAATGAAGGGATCTTTATACTGTCAGACATGTCTACCTGACATGTTTGAAAATGCCAGCTATTTAAATGATGCTCTAAGTTCACAGTGAGGTGGTTTGACTCAGACAGACTCACGTCAGGAGTTAAGTCTGAAGACTGCAAATACTCAATTCGTCAGACATGAAACATCTTCCAGGTCTGAAAGCAACATACCTGAAGTCTCCTGTCCTGTGGGTGAGCTTGTGGTTGAGCAGGGAGCTGGCATGCTTGTAGGCACAGGTGCACATGTCGCAGACATACGGTCTCTCATCAGAGTCCATGTCGTCCGCCGCTGTCGTGGTCGCCTGCGCTCGGGATTCCAGGGAGAGACTGGAGCTGGACAGTGACGCTGAGGTGAGACTGGAGGTGGAGAGGGCTGCCGAGGACGAGGGGAGCTGATCACACCAGCTGATGGTCGAACTTGGCTGTGACAAGAGAACGGAGCAAGTCAACTATCTGTGACATAGTCAACTACTATGAAGCGACTGATTTCAGACGTTTGACAGGGCTTAGTCAAACCTGCCAAATACTTTATGACAACAGAAGGAACTCACAATCCAACAGCGTACACTGTAAACACAAGAACTCTGGAATAACACACCCAGAAGCTCAGACATTACCAAAGAAGCGGAATATTACATAGTATTTTTGGTTCGGCTAAATGAAACTCATATGGGTTATATGAGCGAATTTGACATTGTGCCAAAATGTACCAATGCAAATCGTACAGTTAGTTTACATTTCAAACTGCAAATATATCCCATTCATCAAACTTATCACTCAAATTAAATGAGCCGTTTAAGGTTGGTTTCTATTACAATGTGACCGAGAGAACTTTGAGGTAGACCAACATTAGTGAATTAAAAAGTGATGTTTACGATCCTAAGAGTCACGTTCATCATGGAAACAAACGTTTATAATAAAAAATAATATTTCCCTCTCGTGTGTGTGTGTGGTGGAGGATGTTGAACTTGAGATGTATAGAAAGTAAAAGCATGTGAGGAGGCAGCAGTGTGTGTGTGTGTGTGTTGTGCAGATGAGGGCGCCCATGAATGAACCGACAGTCTGCCTCCATCACAAAGAGCTCTTTCAAAGTCCTCCGCGGGGCGTCTTCCGCCGCCGCTTCCTGTGGGACAGCCTGCTCGTGTTTACTTTGAGCCGCTCCAGAACTGTTCCGCAGGCCGCGTGCATGCACTCACCCCCCCGCTTCTACGTTCAACTGCACCGCGGCTCCTCGTGCTGGAGCTGACGTCCAGTAATGTTTATGAATGTGCGCGGCTGAGTTCCACACAAACCCCGCTGCCTGGGTTAGCATGTTAGCTACTAGCTCACCGTGGGCAAACAGCTTTACAGTGTTGGTACGAACGAACTATTGTTCGGAAACAATATAACACATTCACCCGACCTCTTCATTTATTTTCAGAGTCCAATTTAACACCAACGGCTACACGTACTATGTATGTATCTTAACCAACACACAATGTGCCGACGCGCACAATTACTAGCCACTTAGCCTGGAAGCTAACAGTCAGACAAGGCCATAAGCCGCTCAGCATGACGATGGTTGAGTTTGTAGAGACCGTGAAGCTATTATGTGAGATATCTTATGGTACTAAATAACCCAGTATAACTACACCGACCAACCGCGAGGTTTCTAACTAATCATTAGACGAACATTCAGCACAATGTATCCCCCGTTAGCCGTGTGCTCGCTAGCTAACGGAGGCAGTGGCAGCTGGCTTTCTTACTCCGGAGTCGTTGGGATCCTTCTTCCAGAACAATTGAGAGCAGTGACCGAAGGTTTCTGTCGATGTCACATAATTTACTCCGTTTCGGTCCTGAAACTCTCCGTGTGTGCTGCCGGTGTTTGTTCGGGCGTACATCGTCGCTTTTAAGGTTCTTCGACTTTTGCGCTGGTTGAAAAGAAACAGGGCCGCTTTGTGGGGACCTTCTTCCGAAAAGAAAAATATTCCTTCTGTGAAATGAGTGTTTCATTGAAGGACATATCGAAGCGCGCAGAGCGTTACTGCCCCCTGCTGGACGGGAGTGTCACTATACAACAGTGTATCACTTAGGTCAATTGTGTCCACTTTGAATAATTTAGTTTTGATATTTATAAGAATGTGTTAAAATAATGATTTATTTCTATTCAAAAATAACTCCACATTTAAATGTAATTTTCATTCTTCCCATATTGTTATACACACACACACACACACACACACACACACACACACACACACAGTGGACCTGGACTGACTTACTTTGATGTAATCACAACCCAACCAGTTTTTTGTCATGCCAGAGCAAATGAATTTTATTTACACATCTAACTTGAACATCATCATATATACTGTAGTTTTAAGTGCATGATATAAGTAAACAGAATCTGAGTGAACACATGAACTGTGACTTTACTATCATTATTCCAGTTAAATACTTTAAATATGACACTTAAATGTGCTAAATTGTGATTATTATAATCTACAAACACATACTTTGTTATTTTGTGTCAGATCTTTCAAAGTGGCTCCAAGAGGGCCTATGAATTAAACATATATAGAAAGTATAGATTCTGTACACTCACAACATGTGACATTACAAATAGTGCGTCCAATGAAAACACGTCAAGATTATAAAAAGGTTCACAATGGCAACAATGGACTAAATCATTTTTAAAATGTGATTAAGTTTCTCATGTCTGCACATAAAGAGCTGATCAAACAAACAGTACAGACAACGAGGTGACATTTTTGTGGAGCAAAACTATCTTCATTAGTGACATAATACAGTGGCTCACTATCTGACAGCTCAGTGCCGCCCCCTTCATACGTGCAGTAATGTTCAGGTTAGGGTTCATCTAAAGACACACAACTTTGGCAACAGTTTACAGAAGACTATGAGTCCTCATCAGTACAATTCTTATAATTATCAATAATATTATTATTGTTGTTGTTGTGGAGGAATAAGAGAATAGTGGCAGTTTCACTGGCTTCAAATGTGATAAGTGATAAAATGGCACATGTAGATCTGCACTGATGTGGTGATGATGATAGTGATGAAGAATACAGTGTGTGTGTATCTGTGTGTGTGTGTCTGTGTGTGTGTGTGTGTGTGTGTGTGTGTGTGTGTGTGAGAGAGAGAGAGAGAGAGAGAGAGAGAGAATTAATTCTTGATCTCCAGGATGGAGGGGTTGTGGTCAAGAATGGCCAGAATGATTTTGTCCATGTACTGTCTGAGACGCAGGTTGATCTCCTCTTGTTCCTTCAGAGCATCCACCAGCTGAGAGAGTGAGAGAGCGAGACAGACAGACAGACAGACAGACAGACAGACAGAGACAGACACAGAGACAGCGAGAGACACAGAGAGAGACACAGAGAGAGACAGAGAGAGAGAGGGAGGGAGGGAGAGAGACAGACAGACAGACGGAGAGAGACAGAGAGAGACAGACAGACAGAGAGAGAGAGAGACAGAGAGAGAGACAGAGAGAGAGACACACACACACACACACACAGAGAAAGACAGAGAGAGAGAGAGAGAGAGAGAGAGAGAGAGAGAGAGAGAGAGAGACATTAGATGAGAAATAGAAATAAATATCTTCCTCACCTCCTCTGACCGATGGCGGCGGCGGTGGCGGCAGCATCAGACTGACCTCGTCTCTGGAGGCGTTGTCGATCTCAGCAGCCAGACACTGAGCTTTGCTCTGGCAGGAGAACAGGTTCTTGGCCTCGTACAGACTCAGACTGAGGATCTGAGCGTTCAGGTCGTCGTTCTGGTCCCTCAGCTTGTGATTCTCCTGAGGAGCAGATCATGGTCCGTCAGAGCAGGTTCTGGTGTGTGGTGTTAGTGAGACTGTCACCATCAAACAAACCTGTTTCAGTCTCTTGACCTCATGCTCCATCTCACTCTCCCTGGTCTTGGCGTTGAGCTCAGACAGACCTTTGCCTTTTCCAGGATGCTCCATCTCCAGCTTGAACATCTGCAGATAATCCAGCTCCCGACGCAGGTCGTCAATCAGCTGCAGGAGGAGAATAGATGAGATACTGTCCATGATCTTCATGGTAGTTCAGATAGTGTTACCTCCTGCATGGACTCCTTCTCCCTCTGGAAGGCGTGGCGGTTGTGCCAGAGCTTGTCCAGGATCTTCCTGTACAGGTCCATCTCATCCTTCAGCCTCAGACTCGTGTCCTCCAGCTTGTCTGTCATCCTCTGCTTCTCCTGCACAGACAACACAAGTCACAACCCCCTCTCTTCTTTCACTTAGATGATGCTGGTGAAATATGCCTCAATGTCAGGAGCAAAATTAAAATATCATTATCTATAAAACTGCAGTAAAAAAACTAAAAGGATGAATGAAGTAATATACTGAAATTATCCTTGAAATAAGCCACACCCACCTGGTCCAGTTTCTCTGTCTGAGACTTGAGTCGACACACGTTTAACTTCATCTCTCCATTTTCTTCTTCAAGCTGTTGTAATCTAGGAACACACACACGGACGCCCATGGTCAAACATTGGTCAAAGGTATAAGACCAATAGATGAACATCAGTAGGACGGATGGTGTATTGGCAGTTGTGGTCACCTGTTGCAGAGCAGGTCCATCTCAAAGTTGTTGTCTCTCTCCATCTTGGTGAAAACCTCCCGGTGCCTCTTGGTCTCCTCCTCCAGACTCTGATCTGCTCTTGTCTCTGCGTCCTTCACCTGCTCCTCCAGCTCATGGACCCTGAAGGTTCACAGGGAGGAACCAACCACATCACACACAGGTGAGGAACGTGCTGCAGATGGTGTCACATGAAACACACCTCAATCTAATATTGCAAGTTCTTCTACCTGTGGACCAGCTGCATGTTCTCCTGTTTGAGTTTGGACTTCAGGTCACTGTTGGCCAGACTGTCGTTCTCCAGCTCTGTCACCTTCTTCTCCAAATAACTGACCTGAGGAACACAAAGACTGGTTCACCTGAGCAGGTGTCCGCAGCTGGAAGAGAACTTTAAGAGCATCGAGATTTGTTCTGCAGCTTCAGCTTCACTCCAAAGACACGACATAGATCCTGATTGAGTGTAAAGTCTGTAAATAAACGGTATGAAGGATCATGTCAAATGAGTAAATGTCAGTGAGGATGAGCCTTCGTACCTTCTCGGTGATGTCCAGGTCACAGGAGTCGATGCTATCAGTGAACAGGTCCTCAGTGCTGCTGCCCTGACTCCAGCCACACACACTGTGGTTGTTCTGGAACAGCTGACTGCAGAGGACAGAGGACAGAGGACACTTCATGCTATCTGTCACCCTGACATGTGTCACTACAGTGATGAGCTGTGTCTGTCATCACGCAGCACAGACTCACTGCAGTGGTTCCAGTCGAACCTGTGTGAGGGGGCGTGGTCACTCACCGTCCAAACGCTGTGCTGGAGATTTTTCTGTTCGGACTGAAAGAGAAAAGGAGGTCAACTTGCAATCAGTCACAAGTGGTGGTTGCTATGACAACACCAGGGTCCCTTTCTAACATGGCGGCAGCAGCATCTGATGGTAAGAATGAATTAGGTGGAGTGATTATGGGATATGCAGGTGTGTGTTTGACCTGTTGGCCTTGAGGTTTCGGAGTCGAGCCTCCAGGTCATTGAGCAGGTTGACCTTCTTGCAGCACTGAGAACAGTAGATGTCCAGCAGCTCACTGTTGTACAGTTGTCTCATCTTCTGTGGCGTCTGCCCGGCGCTGTCCATCACAAAGATCGAAACATTTCACAACAACAGCATTTCAGATTAAAGTACTCAAACATGAGCGGAGCACTGACCTGGAGGGGAGCGAGGACCCCAGGTCTGAGAATCCATTGGTGGGGTTGTCCTCTTCAGGACAGGGGCTGCTGGGGATGAACTCCACGTCTTCTCCCTCACCATAGTCTTCAAACTGCTCCTCACCAGAGATGACAGAGGCAGATGCTGAACCACCGAGTTGATTCCTGTGGAAATGATATGAAACTTGTGTGAGTGACAGGTCATGACATCCATCAACAGACTGTTCTGTGAGACGGACCTGTCTGTCTTAGTGGGGTTCAGGGAGGCAGAGCTGTTGGAGTTCTCTGTGCTGCTGTCCATGTCACACTCTCCATCAGCCCCATCACCTCCTCTGTCCTCACTACAGTCTGAGAAGGTCCGAGTGCACATGATGATCGGAGCACGGAGCCGGGCCTCACCGTTCTACACACACAACACCAACAACCACAAACTCAGCAGAACATCAGAACCTATCCGAACAGACCTGACCACCTCTTCTGAGGACACAGTGAGTTTGTTCTTCTGAGCTAAGAATATATTATTATGATATAATATAATAATATAGTGTAATATACTTGATTAGATGTAACTTTTATTATGTTTTAAACAGAATCAAACAAATGAAGTTGTAGTGTTTGACCTGACCGACCTCCAGATTTATCACAGACACCACGAGACACTGCACATCAGTCTGTTCTTAATTATGCATGTCACTGTCTTTATACAGCCCCATCCTCTCCCCCCGTCTCTCTCTCTCTCTCACACACGCACACACACACACACACACACCACAATTGTCTCCCATCATGCACATTCCACACACACACACAACACACACACACACGCACACACACACACACATACACACACACAAAGACAATTGAACAGAACCAACCATCTCTCATAATGAAAAACACTGTGATAATGAAGCTGGGACAAAGCTACACCTCCATCATCCACGTGTTGTGATGAACATGTGGGACATATGTGTGGGACCTCCTCCCCATGAAGACCACGCCCTCTCAGTTTCTCAGATTATCATGGAACTCTTGTCAGTTCAAGAAGTGTCTCCTCGTAAAGCTCAGCAGACACTTTAAAAGCCTTTCCTCACAGCTTCCACGACTCAGTGGAGATCCGCTGTCCTGGCTCTGCTGTTGCTAAGCAACTGTTCAGTAGAAATAATCTCTAAGAGATATAAACTTGCACTGCAACATACACATGCCAACTTATGATCATTTGCATATTCAAGGAAACTGTTTTAATGTTTGATGCAGAGCACGCTCTAAAGAATATTACAAAACGACAGACTCACAGACACTGACTCACAGACACTGACTCACTGACTTCACCTGATAAATGTAACCATTGTCAGTGACTGAGGGCTGGTGGGAGGTCACACTCCGAGGAGCCACGCCCATCTTCAGGATCTCCTCACAACCTGCAGGGGACACGGGTCAGCAGAGTCAGTCACTTCATCCATCCAGCCATATACTGTATACATACATATATATACACACACACACACACACACACACACACACACACACAC
>JAFBJT010105843.1:0-26100 GCA_016785325.1 Chascanopsetta lugubris
GTATGGATAAGATTAACAATATTTAACCTAAAATTCGTAGTATAGGTATTTTATGTTGAAAACTTGAGGTTTATTGGAATAAACAGTCGATGAGTCATTTTTAACTGTTCCAGCTATTTGCTTTGTCGGCACAAAATCAAATGAAGCTATTCTGAATACACATAATGATGATGACAAAGTGTTGATTGATTGTTTGTGCTGTGACCTTCAGGTGAAGCACACTTCTCTCTACTGGGCCAGCCTCTGCATTACAAACCCTCCATCCGACCTCCGCTGTTCCACACTGCCCACGTAATGGCCAAACATCCGGTAAGTCACACACCAAAAGTATAACCGTGGAGTGATTGCCCCCGATTCACACCTCTAACTGTCCTCCATGTCCTCAGGGTCCACTTGGGGTTTGGCGTAGCGGTCATTGGAGGAAGGCTGGCAGAAAACCTCTGTCTTCAGATCTCAGTGTAGGTGAAGCAGAAAACAGGAAGTCCAGGGGGTAGGCTTGAGTTCACGTCACAGTCGTAGTCACGCCCACTCATCAAACATGAATCGGGCGTCCAATAAAGTTTTTCGGGGACTTGCCGCCGCATGTGAAACATCAGGTTTGAGAGCGTCGGCCATTAAAGGAAACCTGTGTTGGTCCTGTGTGATAAATCCAGCTGCTGCGTCGTCTGTTTGGCAGATTAACTGAAATAACATTTCTTTCCCTCAATGTGTCAGAATGTGCTGGCTACGCTCCGTTGCCATGGAAGAAGGTGCCTTGTTTGTGAATGTAAGCAGAATAAATTACAGACGGGGCAGAATCCACACCTGGCAGTGCAACCTGCAGCCCTGGTGGTATTAGCGCTGAAAGAAATGTGCTGATTTTGTCAAATATTTCCACTTTTATTTTTTTTTTTGCACTTGTCGAGCTGGTTTTTCTGCATTATTCAGGCGCTCGTGTCAACAATCCCACCTGAGCAGTCAAGGGGACTGGTGCTGCTGCTAGTTAAATATTATGCCACTATGGCTTTATTTTTTAATAACAATCTGCTGCAAAAAAAACTGATATATTAATTTGATTGAACCGATGCAACAGATTTGATGGCTGATGGACTTGAACTCTTAAAAGCTGACTGCAGCCGTTTATTCAAGCCTCCCAGTAGTGCTGCTTTGATTTCTTTCTTCACCCATGACACTTTTTATTTGCTGGCAGTGTCACTCATATTGGTGTGTGTGTGTGTGTGCGCAGTGAACACTGGCATCCAGGAAATGACACCCTCTGTAGGGGATCAGCTGTACAGACTCCACCCACCTGGCAGAGCTCCACAAAAGGGGGGGACCATCGGACCATCAGCCGTACCGACGCTCCCAGCAGACTCCTGGCCTCATTACACTATCTCCTCCACCTACTTCTGTCCTTGCTGCACCGGTGCCGTCACCGCTGCCGCCCCAACGTCCTCCTTCAACATTAACACCGGACACGAGAAGGAGCGCGGAGCGAGCCGGCTCGTCATCACCAAAGCCCCGGTGCATCTCCAGCACGCTACATCGACGCACATCCAACCACCTTCCTCTGCTGCCTCAGTCTGGACTGCCTCCCAGACCCTGTCCGAAATCAGAAAGGACTCACGTTTGAAGAATGAATATTGTTTTTAGACTGTTTTTATTTTTGTTTTAGTTTCTTTAATCTCCTCCCCAGTCAACAAGCAGCGCCACCCTCCCACCACTCTGGGTCTGTGTGTCTGCTGAGTTCAGTTGGAGGCCTCCCTTTTGAGTTTGCTGTTGAAAAGTAAAAGTGTTCCGAGAGCTTTAGGATTAATTTGCCAGCTACATTGTTTGTGTCTCCACTGTGGCTCTTTTTAATAGCCGATGTATGAATCCGGCGCCATCCTATCTTGCAAAACACAACGTATCTGTGTCCACACTTGAGAATTAGATTTCAATTTAGCGCTCGTATCAAATTATTTAATCAGTGAATATGTCGACTGTGCTCCTTTTTAAAAGGAAGTTCATCCCACATGGACGTCTCTTGTATAACATGCTCCTGACAATAACACACGCCGCTACACTCGTACCACATGAGCCCATACATCCATACATACAATAATAAACACTGAATAATAGATTTACTACCTGAATAATTTAACGTCACCTTTCCACACAAGTGAATGTTGCACTGAAAATGATGAGATGTGATTTGAATCAGACGAGGCCTGGACGTTCTTCTTTTAACCCCCCCTCATACCTGTTTGTTGCACTCAGCCAGGCCTTTTATATATTTAATTAAAAATGTTTATATGCACAAGAGAAATGCAATCGAGTTTGTCACTCTACTTCATTTTTGTTGGGTTTGTGTTTGTGTGTGTCTGTGTGTGCGTGCGTATGAGGAATTTTGTGTCTGGCGTGGCCTTTTTATTTTTATTTTCTTGTTCGACTCGAATAAATGTTTTCACCACACGTGTCGATGGAACTTTCTCTAAAAGCTGATCCATGATTTAGCATCAGCGAATCCAGGCTGTGTTTGATTGTCTCCTTTTAGCAGAATGTTTGTGTTTTGGGTGGGGGGGGGGGGGGTTATCAGCTGAGGGGGGGGGGTGTTATCAGCTGAGGCAATGTATGGATGGATGTTGCCATGCAGTTTGTATCTGCGCCTGCGGGGCATTGCAGAGATTTTTGCTTTCCTTTGTAGCCTCATTTCCAGCTGCATAAATGAGCCATTTTGCATGAGAAGCCGCAGAGAGGCAATAAAAACAGGGGAAACGGGGACCCCTAATGGACAAAGGGTGTAGTTGCAGGGTGGACTCAGTTAGTGAAAGTAGAGGAGGTGGAGTGTTCTCACGGAACAGACATGGAGACACACCTCTGGGACAGTACCCGCACTGTGGTCGTGTCCGGTGTCCCTAACCACGGGTTGTCCCCCGGCAGGATGGAGGACAAGCTGACCGTGCACTTCCAGAGCCACAGGAGGAGCCGGGGAGGGGACGTGGAGTTTGTCACTTTCCCTACAAACATGGCGGGGCTCGCCTACGTCACTTTTGACAACACTGAAGGTAAAACAGGCTGGAGCGAAACTCGCTCAACACATTTGTGCTAAGAACGGCTCCCACGCCGAACTCCATAGAAAGAACAGGCAATTTAAGGACTCTTTTGCACTCGACCCACGTATGTTTATGTCGCACCAACCAATTTCAGGTTAGTTAGCAATATTAGCATCTGTTTGGTTAAACTCAGTATACGCATTTCTCCTCATGTTAAAGTTTCTCTTCCGTGTCTGGTGTCTTGTCCTGTCCATTTAAAGTCAAGTACCAGCATTCATTTCTTTATTTCTCACTCATTTCCCCCAATATACAAGTATGGTTCCATGAGAGTGTATTCAAAGATGGAGGACATGGCTGTCCACCTTTAAATGAAGCGCCCTCTAGTGGCTGGTTGCAGTTCACATGGAACTGTTGATTATCTATATCTCAAGTCTTGCCATTATAGATTATATTTTAAAGATGGCAGACATGGCAGCCCCCTTAAAAGTGAAGTCTCTCTTCCGCCCTCTAGAGGCTATTGCAGAACATGACATAAACCTTGCCTTCTCCATGTTTAGAGAGAGGCTGAGTTTTAATTATGAAATATTACTTGATATAATTCCATCACAATGTGCTTCCATTTCACTAATGCGTAGGTTTCATGGTGTGTGATTAATTCTGCAACCAGCCACCAGATGGTGATCAAGATGTTTTGGATTCACTGTAAAGGCGCAGTCACGTTGTCCATCCATATTTGTCGTCTAAACCTGGTTAGAACAAGTGCTGATCACGTGTGCACAGAAATCACAGCCCATATAAATCCATATCTTGGTGTATGATGATAATGTCTACATATCTACAGAAAAGGCTTTTTTCACTTAACAAGTAAATGTAAATTAAGGTCCTAAAATTCCCCAAATTACTTGTGAATGGGTCCTATAGAAATCGCTTAAAGATGAGGTATTAAGATAGGTAAACATGAAGGGAACATATCCTAATAGTCGTATAAGCTGTGCTAGATGAGGAGCACATTGTGGTTTCATGGCCTCAGCAGTACAGTGCAGTACAGTATCACATTTCACCAGACGCAGAAGAAGTCGTACGAAAGAAGCTCCAGGTCCTGACGGACGACTCATTTTCTGAAGACACCCTCCTCACCGTCTTCCCCCTCACGTCCGATGTAAGTACGCTCACAGGCAAACCCGCTTCGGTCAGATGATATGGCCCTCTGATCCAGGTGTGTCTTGTGCTACAGATGTCCATCTACGTCTCCAGCGCCACACTCGATCTCTCCGTATTCGGCAGCGATCAGGCCTCGCTGATTGAAAGTCTTCGCTCAGCTCACAGGTCGCTACGTTTCCAGCCCCTGCCCCACCTCAGCCAAGTGACAGTGGAGGGGCCGTTTGCTGCCCTCAAGGCCCTGAGACATGACCTCATCCAGCAGGCGAGGGCGCTTCAATCCACGGATTCACCTTCTACCGCGGAGCTTAGAGACTCGCTCCTTAATCCCAGTGTAATGTCACGGTTTGACAGCGGTGTGAGCTCAGCGGAGGAAAGGAATCCAGGAGAGGATCATGCGAGCTCTAACCACAACAGGATGGAATCTGTGAAGGAATCGGATTTGGGTGTCTCGGACGTCCAGACCGGACTGGAAGACGTCCAGACCGGACTGGAAGACGTCCCACTGTCCTCTGAGAGGGAAGCAGGACATGCAGATGAATCGTCTGTGGATACGGACATGTACGTGGACTCCTGCACCTTTAAATACATTCAGAAATTCAACAGGAGGGAGCTGGACAGATGTTTGGAGGGTCTGGAGGCGTCAGAGGAGTGTGTTGAAGGATCCGGCCTCATGAGGATACAATTTAATGAGACAGGTGCAACAATATCAACCACTCAGCGCGCTTCAAAAGACCTCAGCAGGTTGGTGGAGCACTGGATGTCGATCTTGAGAGTTCATCAGATCACCTTCGACGAGCGGATGCAGCCCCACACGCTCGCCCAGATCTGCAAAGATGTTGACTTGACATTCGATGACGTGCTTTACTTGTTCGAGGACTCCTGCATGATAATCGTCGGTTCCTCAGTGTCCAGTCTGCATTTTTACCAGAAAGTGCTGGACAGAGTCAAGGCCAAGTCATTCTTGGAGCTGTAGTTGAAGTTACTGGGTGTAGTTCTTCTAAGGACCTCGTGGTGGTAGTGTTGTCCTTATTTTAAAATCTAATGGTAATGGATGAAGTCACAATGTTATTTTGTTGCTTTTAATAAGTGTTTGGTTAAATCACAGTAAAACACACTTATTTTCTTGAATAGAATTGAAAATTCTATAAAAAAATAAAATCTTTATTTGAAAAACAACTTCCACTGACGTACTATTATCATTTTTGCATTATATTTTTTTAAATATGCTCTCTTGAATTAAAACAAAAAGAAAATAATTCATACATATTTTCTGATTGTGGGGCGGCTTTAAATGATATGTCTATTTATTACACAGTGCAGTGAATGGTGTTGTCCACTGTAGTCACCGTTTGAACATTAGGGGGCGATATGACCCTTCATGCCATTCCTTGGCATCCGTGGCAAAAAGAATGAGGCAGTGTAGATGCCACAGCTCTGCTCACTGAGGCAATTATGGTGGCTGGGTTTGGCAGGCGGGGAGCAGATTGGCAGACAAATGTTGTCAGCTGGACATCCCATCATACACCTACACCCCCCCCACACACACACACACACACACACACACACACACTGTATGTGTGAGGCTGCTCAGCTAAGTCCTGTTTTGTTTTTGTTTTTTTGTGTCGCATTATTCAAATGAGCTTGTGCATCAACGCTGGTAATTGATTTATTAAGTCAAATAATCTAACAATGAACGTACACACAATCATCACTCGTTTACCAGGCGCACACACTCTGCGTTGTTACCATAGGAACATGGCGACAGAGGCCGTCAGTGGGGGGAGTTCTTGACTACAATGGAAACATCCAACTGGATGGAGGAATTGTCATTTACATGGAGGAGAACCCTTCATCCGCTCTGCCTCCTAACATGGGCTGGAGATGTCTGGCTGAAAAGGGGGTCAACGAGCAGAAAGCATGAATTATTTGTCCTCCATTACAGGTCCCTTTCATTCATCCCCTCATTATGCATAAAGCATAATTAGGTAATTGAATATGTTAGGGGAATTTCGCGATGGAGGCCATAAACAGGAGAAAGAATGCCTCAAGGACGTTTTCAATGTGTCTCTGCAGGGGATCAAACCTGTGATCGGATGGATTTATGAGGGGGACGTGTAAGCGCAGGTCCCAGGGGCCAATAGGTCACAGGGGCCGAGGACCGGGGTCTTTGTGTCTTGTTAGAAAATCATTCAAACGACAACAAAAAGATTCCTAATCAGCCACAATGTAATGTCAGAGACCGTATCCTTCCACCAAGGCCTAACAACCCACATGTTTGGGCTCTACTTTTCACCTAGATCCAAGAATGTAGGCAATCCTTCCTCTTCCTGAGCATATCCTTCCTCCTTGTGTGATCTTTGGCATAATCATGCTAAGTGCTGCGATTTCCGCCATCTTTATCACCCGACCACCTGGAGTTACATTTCCGAGCGTGTTGGAACGTGTAACTATTTGAGGTCGGAGGTCACAACAAGCCGCTGCATCTTTTCCACAATGAGGAATGAGGCTGCCGGTGATGGATAACCTTCTGCGAGCTACGTGTCGGTGTGTGCGTGTGTGTCGTAGTAACAAATTGCCTCTTAATGATTCCTCTCACAGATCATCACCCCGCCTGTGAGAGGGGATATGAGTCGTGAGCCCCGCCCCCCTTCCCCCACACTGTTCGGCCTCTGTGTTATATGGGTATTAAAAGAGTTGTGATGGAAGCGGCTTGTAGGAGAAATTAGGGGCGACGGACCAAGACAAGGACAACTACTGTGTGTGTGTGTGTGTGTGTGTGTGTGTGTGTGTGTGTGTGTGTGTGTGTGTGTGTGTGTCTTTATAGAAGAATACATGCTGTTTAATTTGGCTCAGAACTCGTGATACGTGATGCAAACTCACCAGATCTCCTGTGCACGTTTTCATGTATGATCCTTGCCTTTCTTTATCTTTGCAGCCAGACACTGAAATCTGGATGTTTAGTGTGCATTTCCTGCCTGGTGGGGGCGCTGCTCATTTTTTTTTTGTCTCACAGCCTCATTAACTGACAAAAGACCCGAGAGATTGAGACATTTCTCAAATGACACGACTTGACATGGGATGATTTGTGGCCATGTCAAGGATTTTATGTGTGTCCAGGATGTAAAAACACCGCAAAGACTAGATTCCATTCAAAATAGAAAGATGCACGTTGTGTTAAATTCTCGCACAAACACACAGTTCTTTGTTTTGACCATGAATAACTGTCAATAATATACACAAAGTCGTCGGACGTGTCATCTGTGCCTGCTTTTGGCTGCAACTCTGTTGTCATGACGACTAAGTGAGTGTGACGAGATGTTAATGCCCATTACTGTTTTGGCAGGTACAGTTCGTCTTCACCCTCGAACTGGCGCCATGACGACGCTATCAGCATCACACACCCACCAGCCGACGTTCTGACCGGGATCCAGGCGACTGAGAAATGCAGGGACTCAGGTCAGTTCACCAGTTGTCTCGCACCCAACCCAAACAGGAAATGAAAAAAACAGAATCCAGCTCCCATGACAATGGAAGGATTTACATAATTACAACGGGAGCAAATTACATAAACTGAAGCTCTTCATTATTCATGGCTTCATCTGTCTTCAGCTTTTCGTCTGACGCTCCTAAGAAGAAGAGAGACGTGTGAGAAAAAGCTGGGAATATATTGGCAGGACATGATGTGTTTGCACATGCAGGTGTGTGTGTGTGTGTGTGTGTGCGCGAGTGTGTGTGTGTGTGGTTATGTGCTGTCGGCATCAGAAATCTGCAGCCTGGTGAAGATGAATGACAGCGGCTTTAAGTGAAATGTAAATGCAGAAGCGGAACACAAAGATACATCTGCAGTCCAGCATGCATGGACATAACTGTGATGATGAATTGTAAATTATATTTTAAAATGTGTTTTTACTGCAAAATGATTCTCAGCCCGTTCAGCATTTACAGGACATTTTCCGAGACATTATCTGGGTCCAAATGTCACTCATTCACAACGGCACCCAGACACAAGAAGGCCTCCTGGTCGCCAAACCATTCATTAGAATAAAGTCCCTAAAAGGCCGAGCCATGCAACCTAACCCCAGAGAGCCAATGAGCACCCTGATTTGATTAGCACAACTCCAGTCTTTAAAGTCTCCTGGAAATGTCAGCGGAATCATCAAAGGGGCCTTCTCCTTCATAAAGCCCTGATCAAAGACATTCCTGACATACTGCACCCGCTATATTGTTCGCTCGCGGGCAAAAGCGTCTACATCTGCGCAGCATTATTGGTTTTATGGGTGTTTTATAAGTGGGGACAGACTGGAAATAGGGAAGAGACAAGTGACACCCCCCCCCCTCCCCCCTTTGCTCCGCCCCCGGGGCGCCTGGGGGGTTGTTTGGCCCACTGGCAGCCATGTTGGACCAGGGCTCTCGTTTTTGTTTGCTCAATCATATGTTACACACTTTTCCTGCACGATGGGGTTTATTCTGGCTGCCCGGGGACAGACCGACTGTTTGTCCTCATCAGTGTGAGGGACCAGTGACGAAGCCAGTGCTTACACACCAAACACGAGTCATGGCGGTGCAGGTTGGACAGTTCAGTACCAAGTCAAATCCTGCAGGTGCACCGTCAGATGGATGGATGGACGTATATGGAGTGTTAGGCTTTGACTGGTGTTAATGATCACATTAATGAAGTGCCATCTACCATGTCTTTCGTCTTCACATTGCATTACATCATGCAACCCCTGTGCATGATGTGCATGTCATGTGACACCTCTGACACCTCTCTATTAACGCCATTATTAAATGCATCTCATTTACAGTGGATGTCAGGTCTGTGTTCTCTTTGGCTTAAAAGCAGTGGTCATGACAACATTAGTCATCGATTGTGATTGATTTTTTTTTATTTCAGCCGACATTTTTATTTATATTGAGTTTATTGCACTCTGAATGTATCTGCTTAATCTGTTGCACTACATTGAAATATGTGGTTACAGTTGCAACCCTCCCACAGACACACTCTCTTTCACACACACACTCATGGTTGTGTGATAGATTCACTCTTCATCTCTCTTACAACATTCTAAGCAGCAGAGCTCTTTGTCCTGTGCTGCAGCGAGTGCGTGTGTGTGTGTGTGTGTGTGTGTGTGCGTGTGTGTGCGTGTGTGAAGATGCTCGCGATGACGGGACAAAGGTGTGCTTGATTCGTGCACTTCGCAGCTTCTCGTATGAATCTCACCTGACCCGTGACCTCATTAAAGCAATTACCTTCCGCTGCCAAGCTGTACGGCGTTTTCACCACTCTTGTGTTACACACACACCTCCACCCTCGAACCCACACAGCAGGCCGGCGCGCACCTCAGGCCACTTCACTACATCAAACAAATGATGGAATGAACCCTCCTCCCTCCCCCTTCTCCCCGAGACCCCAAACCCCACTCCTCATCACCGCCCCAGCCGCTCACAGCAAATCTAACTCTAAAGAACACTAGCCCCAAAAGGCCTCAGCTTGAGCCAGTCGATGTTAGATCACACCCTCATCACCGCCTTTGTTTGATTTCCATCCTCAGGCTCTTATCTCCGTCTGCCCCCCCCGACCTTTAAGATCAACATGGCTGATTTTGTCGTCTTGTTTCTCTTTGTGCGCCCACGGTTCTAAATTCTATATTTTTGCACAGATGCTGACGCGATCGCGCCTCCCTTCCCCCTGCCTCGATCAGCTTCGGTTTGGATCGCAATCCTCGCCACGCCTGCCGCCGCCTCCGCTCTCTGCCAGGCCACGGTGCCGAGGTTTGCCAGAGCTCCAGACTTCATCGTGAAGCTCAGTGGGGCGGTCGCGAAGAGAAGAGGGGGAACACAGTGGTGAGGAATTGTGATGATGTACTGTTTTTTCTTAACTGTGCAAATAGTGGAATCTGTTCTGTTTAAAACATTCATTTCAACAGAGTAAATCATTTAAACACATATAATTCCATTAACGTAGCGAAAGCAACAGCGCCAAGTCGCTCGCAGCAGCACTAACAGAACAGGCAGGTACGGTATCAGCCAACAGAGGCTTTATTTCTGGCTTTTAGCAGCTTGAAACTACCATTCACACAGCAGTACATGAACGTATCCATTGTATCTTTAAAAGGAAAAAGGCATTCGAAATGATTGGTCAATCACACGGTGCCACAGTCCTTACTGATGATCTGCTATCGCTATGCAAATATTTAAAGGCCAGTAAGCGGCGGCAACAAAGCAAAACGTCTGTTTCCACATCTCCAACTTTAAAGTGGGTCCACAGCAGCGATGTGTTAATGGTTGACAGGCCGGGTGCACTTCAGCACGGTGCAGCCCTCTCAGAGCGCCCATCAGTAATGCTCTCACATGTACAGCCGGAGAGTGAGCACCTACAGTCCCGGTATATGGGCCAGAGAGATGGCCTGATTGCTGGCTGGGCTATATTTAGCCTGAGTGTGAAATGAATGCATACAGAGGGCTTATTTAATAGTGTCGCAGAGCTGATTTCTATTCACAAAGCTTTATTAGCACATCAAATGGGTCAAAAACAAGGCCATCAGGTCAAGTGGAGGTCATGGGTATTTTTATGCTTTTAGGCTTAAAGGTGCAGTGAGTTGGATTCAGGGGATCCATGGGCAGGAAGGGAATGGAATTCTCATATTCATGTTTTAATTAGCCATGGAGACTAAGAAGTGTGTGTTCTGGTTTCCTTTGAATGAGCCTCTGTGTCGACATCGAGCAGAGCCTCCCCCCATGGAAACCTCCATGTAGCTACAGTAGCCTGGAATGGACAAACCAACACACCAGCTTCAAAGAGGGCCTTTTACCGTAAATCACGATTTGATCAAATATGCAATACATGGGCCATGTTTATAAAAATGATGTTATAAATGATACATCAAAGGGTGTATGTTGATACATCAAGATTCTCTTTGTGTCTGATGACAACAAAATGCCCCTGGAATGGTACAAATGATTTGTGCATTATTCAACGCAGTGTTGTGTCCATTTAACCGACACATTCAGGATGGTGTGTTGTCATATCAATATTTTGTTTCCTATTTCTGAAGGCCATCAGCAGTTCTTCAAAACATTTGAAACTCGGAGATGATATTCAGTTGTCTGCAGGATGTAACATCACTAGATTCAGCTAAATCTGACACACTGAACCTTTAACAATAAACAATTCCCCTCATCCTCATGTCAGACGGAGATTTTTGTCTCTACAAAAAAAAAAAAAAAATCACCATACTCCTGGTTGTAAATCCAGAGACGCAATCATCCCCTGTCCTGCATTATCAGCCGAGGAGCTGTGATCCCGTGGCTCGAGGGCACGCGGTGACACCTGAACGGCCCCGCAAGAGCACATCCAACCCTCTTATCATGTCGCCATTCGTCAGCAGGAGATCTAAGGGCACGTCTCAGCCCCCCACATTAAACCCCTCACCACACATATGGAGCCACTCATTTGTCCTCGCTGTGATAAAGAGCCTGGTGACACCACAGGCTGCTTGGTGGCTGTCACCCCTGATCTCCACCTCACACGTCTCACACACACACACACACACACACACACACACCATCTAAGATCTGTATCGCCCTCTAATGTGATTTGACTCATTGGAGTATAGTAGCTGTGGTGGGTCCACACACGCTGGTCTCGTAAAATAGGAAAAACCCACATCTGTGCACAGCAGCAGCAGCAGCAGCAGCAGTAGCAGCAGCAGCAGCGGCGGCAGCACACTTCCGATGGTTATGGTGAGGAATCGCAGCAGGCGGCATGAGCAAGAACTGGCAGCACTTATTCCATCAATTGCCTGTAATTCACAGATGGAACAAGACTGAGTCAAACGTCATTAATGTAGAATGAGCCCTGTGTATTAACACCAACAGAGGGCCCTTTCCACGGAGGCCACTGCACCACCGTGCTGCACCTCACTCTCTGTGATATTCAGCATGGAATAATATGCTGTCAAAAAATGTCAATACACGGCACAATGTTTAGTGTCTCTCCTGTCAAATTAAATGTCACTCAAAGGGCTATTGCAATTCATTCTTCATCTTCACTCACTCAACGCATTTCACAGTGTATTGTTACATCCCTCATGATTTTATCGTAGCTCAGAATTGACAAAGTAATTCTCTTCGGAAATGGAGGTGATAATTGCATGGAAGGGTGAGGCGCGGTGTATCCACCTGCAGCGGGCAACTTCACCATGAGATGTCACTCAATCCTACCCACTGTCCCTTTAATGATCAGACTCCACAAATCCCCCCTGTTCCCGTCATGTAACTGACAGATACCATTATTGTCCCGTCATGTGTTTTCTCGTAAGGAGATGCTAATTAAGACAGAATTTTATGCACCATTAATCCCTAAACACACGCACACACATACACACACACACGCATGCATGCACACACACACACACACACACACACACACACACACACACACATAGACATACGCCCTAACTTCCCTGAAGAATCAGGTCATCCTGGGAATGATTCATCCTTCAGTCTATCAAATACACACATACACACACACACACACACACACACACACACACACACACACACACACACACACACACACACACACAGACTGAACACATCCACGATGCCTCATTACATCAGTGTGTGTATCCATGCCTGAACAGACCTAATGACTGACTGGAGACACTTACAGACTTACTGTACTGCCTTTGCCTTTCTCCCCCGTGTGCGTGTGTGTGTGTGTGTGTGTGTGTGTGTGTGTGTGTGTGTGTGTGTGTGTGTGTGTGTGTGTGTGTGTGTGTGTGTGTGTGTGTGTGTGTGTCTGCGTGTGTGTGTGTGTGTATATGTCTGCACACCCTCGCTGCCCTACAATACACCCAGCAGAGGATATTCAACTAATGGTTTATTAAGATAGAATGTCATGTGTTAGTAAGCTGAGGGCGTTGGGGGCTCAGAGGGAATCATTAGGGGGGTTCCAGTCAGTTAGCTCAGCCTCATGCACAGGAGACCCCACCGTGTAAGAATGACTTTACCACCAATCCCCGCTAACACTTTATATGATGTCGTGTTGATGTAGTGATTCGTGATTCCAGGTGACTCATGAAGTATTTGGTAAAACCGTGAACTCCCATGAACCATTTGGACAACAGGACCTTGGAGCTGTTACTCATCATTACTGCCAGTGGAGATTAAAGGAGCGTCAGAAAAAAGATTACATAAGTCATTTATAAAATCTTCATGTCCGTGTGCTGCCGAGTCAGAACGAGAGCAGAGCAGGACGAAGTGGAAAAACAACTCCTCAAGACATTTTTAATGCTAAAAGGAATTTTGGAGATTTTCCCAGATGTGCTCAGTGATGTTCCAGGCCACATTCCATCGTCATCACATGAAATCTGATTCATCAGAAAGACACAATGTTCTCCAGATCGCTGGGATTCAGGTCCAAATATAGACACGTCCACAAACACCGTGACGTCAGAGGAGCCAAGGTGATGTCCGAACGAGTTGGGAAATTCTGGAAGAGTCAGTGATGCTGAAGTATAAGTCAGTTGTTCACGTAAAGCAGTGGCGTCCAAACCGCAGCCCAGGGGCCATTTTTCATTGGCCCACGGCAAATTCTAAATATATGACGGAAATGGCCCACACGTAAAAGTTGCGCTTGAATTGCGCGTCTTGATTATAAAGGAGGCGGGGCTACTGCAGCGACCCGACCCCTACTTCCCATTGAACACAGAAAGGCAAAGAATCGCTCAGATTTACCTGCTTTATCTACGTTGTAAATTCATCAAATTCGTCAAATTTGGACATTTAAAAATGCAATATTGAAAAGATTACCTGCATGTAAACTTCACACATGTGAAAACGCACCTACATACACACACATGGTGTGTCAGTAAAGGTCAGTCCCTTGAGCCCAGCTGGTGTAAAATAACATTTCTCCTTGTTCTGCAGGACTGCAGTCCTTAAAGAGACCCCCCCCCCCCCCGCTGCTGAGAGCCGGGGGCAGAGGTAGTTAGACTCCGAGAGGGCACGCTGCTCTCTGACATCCCCTGTTCCACAAAATGTATTTTACCTCGCTGACATGCTTTGAAGATTGTACTTCAGCCTCTACCATAAACGCCGAAGTCTTTGACGCAGCCGATGGGGTAGTTCAAAGGTTATTCATAGACGATGGGGGGGGCAGCCTTGTCGGAGAATGATCAAAAGCTTTCAGGTTGATTTGATTCTTTTCTGTCCAAAAGTGAAGAATCGCTGTTTTCCCCTGGACTGATTTGAATCCGCCCTCGGTTTCCCACTCGCGGTGACTAACCGTGGAGGAAATCCCTCTCCCGCTGGAAGTGTGTGTTGCGCAGCGTTTGCCCGAGCGGTAAATGTCAGCGCCCGGCTGATCGAATGTACGGCGACAGAGATAACTGGGGGGCAGCGCGCTGTCAGGAGGGGCAGGCAGGGAGAGAGACCCGGCGACCGAGACTCGTCACACACCTCCGGCTCTGTCCACCCGCCGGCCGGAGCCTCCTCAGACCTGTGGTCACATCGGACTCTTCTTCCTGCTCATCTCTAATCATCCTCTGACCTGTTTTGTCAAACCAGAAACTCTGCTTTCTGGAAATCACTCCGGCAATACGGCAATTGTTTCCCGGCATGCTGGAAGAAGTGTGTGTGCGCCGGCGCGTGACCCAAACACGAACTGAGCCGGAGAGCGATGGGGTTCTTATCCAAAGCACAGGAATGTGGATTTATCTCATCTCGGTGTCGTTCTGCTGGGTTTTTTTTTAATTTTCAGTTCGGTGACATTCTTGGACACCTTGTACAGTCTGTACACTTGAACTCTCAGCATATGACTGATGTGTTACCGTTGTCTCCCACAGCCACAGCGGTCACAGGAAGCCCTGATGCTCCAAGGACGCGTCTTCATCATTATAAGGGACGTGTCAGCCGGTGAAGACGGTGGAAGACTGAGGAGGGATTCCCAAAGGAAACGCGCTACCGTATTTCCATGTTTCAGGCAAGGACAGCGCATTCCACCATATCCATCCCCCATATCCAGCTGCAGCGACACAGCTATTGTTGATCCACTTTTTATGGACTGATGTCGAAGAGATGGTGTGGAAGGAACTCCTATGTTTGGTGTGTGTTTGTGAGGACCAGCTTGAGTAGAACACCCCTCAGAGAACGGACGTTTATCTTTAATGAGCGGTTTGACGGCTAAGACGTTTAAGGTTAGAGTTAGGGGAAAGGTTAAGGTTAGGCAAACAGCTGGGGTTATTTGAGTAAGATGAGGGGTCTAGGATATGCATTATGTCAGTGAGTGTCCTCATTAAGATAGAAGTACAAAGTGTGTGTGTGTGTGTAAGCACAGTATGTATGCGTGTTTAATGGTGCATAAAATGATGTCTTCATCAGCATCTCCTCTACAGAAACCACATGACTTGACAATGATCATATCTGTCAGCGACAAGAGGGGAAATCAGGAGATTGTTAAATCTGATCGTCTAATGTTCCTTCTTTTATGCTCTTATCTTCCTTTTTAATGCTCCTTTGATTGTAAAGCACTTTGAGCTGCATTATTATTATTATTATTATTATTATTAGTATCATTAAAGGTGCAGTATGTTGGAATTGTAGGACTGAGCGACATCTAGCGGTGATTTGCGTGTTGCAGGTGAATACCCCTCACCTCACCCTTCTCCTCCACGCATGGAGGAGAACCCATTTTCATTCAAACTCCAAACAAATGGTGATGTGTAGTCATTTTCATTTCAGTTTCTGCCATTTCAAATGCCAGACACGTCACGTCAATGATACGCACTGGACCTTTAAGATGTATCCTGCTCTGTGTCGATCTGCACAGTCTCACTTTGGCCCAAATGTGTGGCTGCACCCAAGTGGGACTGTCAGCGCTGCAGGCTACAGCAGAGTGGCACACACACACACACACACACACACACACACACACACACACACACACACACACACACACACACACACACACACACACACACACACGTACTACACACACATGGGCAGCCAGCCTGGATAAGAGAGGAGAGGCATAATGTAGGAACACCTCCGTTAATGTAGGTCTGTGCTCCGTCTCCTCTGCTCGGGCCTTTTCACATTCATATAGGGACGTTCATGTGGCGGGAACGGGAGATGAAAGTGCATCAGACACGCTCGACAAGGCGCAGAAAAAAGGTACAAAAAGACGCGCAAGACCATCTGAATTGGAATGAGGTCAAACGGCACACACACAGCAGCCAGATAGCTGCGCTGTGGTGTGTGAAATCCCCCCAAGTTCCCCTCTCTCTCTCTCTCTCTCTCTCTCTCTCTCTCTCTCTCCCTCTCTCCCTCTCTCTCTCTCTCTCTCTCTCTCTCTCTCTCTCTCTCTCTCCTGGCAGCGCGGTGTCCTGGAGGCAGAGCTCCCACACAACAGAAGGGACTCCCACCACACAGCCTGCAGGGTGGAGCTGTCTGATGGAAGAACACACCGCCAGCTACACCGCCGCTCCAATCGCTCTGTGTCCACTGTCGCCGCTGTTTCCCACTCTTTTACCGTGCAAGTGCAGACGTCGGGCCCTGTTCACACCGACGAGCCCGGTGAATCGTCCACCTTCTGTTTCGGCCCCTTTGTGTCTTTAACGTCTCTCGTGTGCGTTACACCTGAGACACTGTGAGAGTGGCGGGAGTCACCGTGTCACCTCAGGGTGACATGTAGAGTCACAGGGTCACCTCAGGGTGACATGTAGAGTCACAGGGTCACCTCAGGGTGACATGTAGAGTCACCGTGTCACCTCAGGGTGACATGTAGAGTCACAGGGTCATCGGTGAGGCCGTATCACAATAAGTGACATCCATCCGTGATCATGGAAAGACAAAGTGTTTCGTGTACGTAGCTGTTACTTACCAACACACACAAGTTGACATGGTGTAAATACACAGCAGTTGAACGTAGTAAAGTGTGTGAGATAAGCCAGAACTATGATGAATGCATTTCATCGTTATTCGTCCCTATCACTCTGTCGATATCTAACATGCTGCGTTGTGTCCTGAAACTTTGGAGCTAAACAAAGCACTCGTCTCAATCCCCCTGCCTTCCTGTGATGATGTGATTAGTGTGACAGGATGGGGTCTACAGGGGGCGCCATGGTTTAGGTTGAGCAGCAGCTGTGTGTGGCGGATGACGGGGAGGGGGGAAGAGGGGGGGGGGGGGGGGGAGCCTCAGGAGACGGGAGGAGAGACGCTGGGGGGGGGGGGGGGGGGGGGGGGGGGGGGGGGGGGGGGGTGAGCCTCAGGAGACGGGAGGAGAGACGCTGCCATTGGCTCCTGACCGGGTATAAAGCCAGGCGAATGGCTTTCACCGGCTCAGAGCAGGCGGAGACACCCGGAGCAGCAGCAGCCACGCGACCGAGCAGCCGAGGGGGCGGAAGAGGAACCGTCAGCGGGAGCTTACATCCACCAGCGTCACCACCCTCATCCTCTCTGTCTTTTTTTGCCTCCACCTTCTCCTGATTGAAATCAATGAAGGAGAGACGCTCGTGTCAGAAAGCATCTCTGAAATCCAGCATGGATCCCAGTCACAGTGTGAAGTGTAAGATCGTGGTGGTGGGGGACAGTCAGTGCGGGAAGACTGCGCTGCTGCACGTGTTTGCCAAGGACTGCTTCCCTGAGGTGAGACCCACACACACGCACACACACACACACGCGCGCACACACGCGCACAGCAATCTCAAATGACACCAAAGCCACAGTCCACACACTGCGCACCCCCACTACCCACCCCGACACGTCCCACTCAGCCGTCACACACCGCACAACCCTACACAAGCCTCGGTCAGTGCACACAATGCACACCCACATACACACCCACGGCAACCCCCCCCCCCCCCCCCCCCCCAACCCCCTGCACATGCCCCCTGTTCTCCTCTTCCCCCCCCCCCGTACCTTACACACACACACACACCTCAGCACCCCCACACAATCATGCCCACTCTCCACACAGCCCACTCTCTCACCACACGCAGCTTCGCCACACGCAACCCCACATAACCCTAACTCCGTTTCACTACCCAGCATGCACCCCGGGCACCGACGAGCACGCTGCTCATTAACCTGGTCTTAATTGCGCGCACGATGGCCCCACAGTTGGTGCTTAACTCGTCAGACGGCCTGGTGCTTCTGTGATGATGGTGCGTGGATGCCATAGCGTGGTGTACTGGTGGTTAAACGGTGTTAGGTTTGATTTGGGATTGGATTCATTTACCATAATCACCCCCCCCCCCCTCTCTCTCTTCCCCTCTCTCCCTCTCTTCCCCCCTCCAGCCCTCCGCCCCCCCTTTGTTTTTAACCTTCACCCCCAGAGCCGAGAGCACAGACCCGCTCCTCCCATGCACTTTCGGAGAACTTTTTAAATTGTTGCTGTTTCCCTTTAATTTGTTTTAGCGATGGCTCTTAACTGCATTTTGCAAAGATTTGTCAGAGGACAAGCCGCATTCCATTAGTGGAAGGGGAGGGGGGGGTGGGGGGGGGGGGGCCCCCCCCAGAAACAAGTTTGGCATAAAACTTTCTTTATTAATTTTCTCTGCCCTTATCCGAGATGGTGCTTCCTCAGTGATAATCCGGCAGCCCTCCTGGTTTATTGCATTCCTCTAATGAAATGTGCCGATACAGACAGACAATCTGGGAGCAGCTCACTGAGAGGAAGTGAGAGAGGAAGAGAAAATATACTGTAGAGCTGAAGGTGAGTCATTGTGGGAGCGGAGCAGAACTTGCTTTTCATCTTTTAGAGTGTTCTATGAAGCAAATTGTACCTCGATTGTGTCTTTAACAAGGGGCCGTGGAGCCATAGAGGTGATGTTTTCTGCTGAAACTTAAATTCATCACATCGACTGTTTGCTCGCAAGTTTGATGAACATACCATACATCGTTTAACATTTGTATACGCATACGACGAAAATAAAAATAGATGCAGCACCCAATAACATACTGACCCAGAAATGTGAACGTGTAACTGATTTTGTGCACCATTCAGCTTCTGCATTGACAATGTGCATGCAGGAATAATTGAGCAGACAGTAATGGAACCCCTGCACCAACAAATTCAGGTCACCATTGAGATATTGATTCAAAGCAGAGTTGGGGAATTTACATTTCAAATGATCAGCGGGACGAACTCCCCATGTCCTCCACATATTTCACGCTGCCTTGTTTTGAGCATCTTTTTTCTCCACATGGTTCTTCCAGCTCTTTCATCTTTCATGAAGTTTTCATGTGGACTCTTTTTTCTTCCTGTATATGTGCCGGGATGAAAGATACATTTCAGTGTTTATGTGCTGATGATTCCCTTCCGTGAGTCAAACTACAATCAAGCAACTCCATATAGTTCCAATTATCAACATCAGATGGCAGACTTTTGCAAGAACAAACAAATAAGCGTATTACTTCTTTAGGCTTTGCAACAGACACATTTGCATGAATAACTAATCTGAACCATGGGTCAAACTATAGCCAACGTGAATCTAAGCAGGTAGTGAGTTCTAAATGAACAAGTGCACTGCAGTTGTTGGTCTTCCACAGCCTTTACACAGTCAGGGATGGAGGATCAGTGTGGTTCTTGGAAGAGAATAGAACAGAACATTTTTATTGATCCCACATTTGGGAAATTCACGCTACGGCAGCTCACATAACGTGTTAAAGTATCAAAGTGCCCATGGAAAAGGCAGAAGAAATCTGAAATATCGATGTGCAATTAGAAAAATAAAAACAGGAAAGAAGAAAAAAATGTGCAAAGAAAAATGAAATTAAATACAAACGGTACAATACAGGCGACCGCTGTTATTTCCTCAGTACATCTATATACAATGAATTTCACTAAGACTAAGTGCTTCAGTGGCTCCTGACTCACTCTAGTGGTTAGAAAGGTCGTATAACAGGTTTGTCAGATCGAAACTTTGCATCTCCTGTTTCTAACGACCTGAAATACAGATTTCATGAGAGTCTGATATCTTAACTCTCTAAGGATATTTTTTTTTGTTTTGAGGAACACGTAGTCTGAAAAACATATATTCCTGCTCAAATTCTTGCTTGTACTTTTATGATCCTGCTGCTCGACTTTCTCCTGATTTGGCGAAGAGAACCAATGGAACATATTTTAAGGTCACATATTCTCACTGCAGTGTTGAAGTGTTCGAATCTGTTTTTACATTTCGGTTGACATTTATAGGACTGCAGGGTCAAGTGCTGCTAAGTGCTCCATCGATCCTCATCCGCTCACCTTATTACTGTAGAACTCTTTTGCTGAGCAACTCAGACAGGAAGTATCTGTATCAGCTTTTAAACGATGCTTAGAAATGTTCACCTAAAACTTTTGTAAGATCTCTTTTGAACTATCCCTGTAAAAGCAATAATTCAGCTCTATTCACATTCTTCTCGTACCTTCCCTTCTGCGTTATCGTGAGGTTTACCATCGTTTTATAATCATGTTCTGGTTTTCTGGCATGTTTTTCGTGGTGCTGTGGAAGAATGAATATGGCAGCATCTTTATAAATATATATTCTCTCTTTTCTACCGCAACACACACACACACACACGTGCGCTAAATATGAGGTGTGTTCAGCACCTGCAGAGTCAGAGACACCTCCCTTTCATGGTTTCAGACTCCATTAATCATTTAGAGCAAGGATTTCCCTGAAGCCTCCTCTCTCTCTCTCTCTCTCTCTCTCTCTCTCTCTCTCTCTCTCTCTCTCTCTCTCTCTCTCTCTCTCTCTCCCTCCCTCTCTCTCTCTCTCTCTCTCTGGGACACACTATACAGCATTAGGTTTATAAGGCCTTGAATCTGACTGAGACACATTTATCAGACACTCAAGAGATTATATTAACATCTATATTGAAAACATTATGTATGTTGACTCCATGTATTTTTTTGTAAAATGAATTGGATTTAGTGACATCTAGTGGTGAATACTAAATACTCACCTCACCTCACACATTTTATCTATGTAAAAGAACATGTTGTTTGTTAGTCATCAGTAAACCACTATTCAACTTTTTTGTTCACTCTGGGCTACGGTATAAACATGGTAGTGCTACATGGTAGACATATACAAGTGTGTGTGTGTGTGTATGTGTGTGTGGTTTCCAGATCATCTGTCTGCATTCCAAGTAATTAGACTGGCCAACAGCTGAGTCCCATTAGCCTTGATTACAGCATTCAGCACAGAGGAGGAAAGAACGCGCATGGGGGGATGCGCGCATACGCCAGGGATGCACACACGTTGAGTGTGTTGTTCCATGTTATTATGTGTATGTATGTGTGTGTGTGTGTGTGTGTGTGTGTGTGTGTGTAATCCCTCCACGTATGTCTTTGTATGCAATGCGTTGCCTTGACACTGATGTGTTACCTGTTGACTTTGTATCATATCACTCAGCTAATGGAGCTAACAATGTGACTCTATATCCCACACTCGTGACCTTATTGAAAAAGACCATAAGATACAATATATTTTCATGTTTCTCTATCACCAACATGCAATGCCCATAAATAAGGAAATTATTTTCTTTTTTTTTCTTTTGAAAAGGCCTTAAATGATGTATGTGACGTTTTACCTCATGGCCCAGATTATTAAACTTACACTTACACTTTTTCTATTTCTTCTCGGGTAAAGACGTTGGAACAGCCCTTACACTTTTCCTTGTTCTTTGAGCACATCTGCCCCTCGACTTGAGTAAATGGAGTAAATGTGAATTTGTTTTCTGCCCGTCAGCCTCATAATGAGTTTTGAACTCACAGGCCTGTAGCCGGTTGATGTGAACGATCACATGTTTGACACATTTTGGTCGTGGCTGAAAAGAGCTGAGGACTGAGCCACAACACCGAGCACTTAACCACAGGAAATGACACTTCCCACAATCTGGCCCACAGTCATGAGTCTTGTGTTTGTGAGGTCACACTGAGGAATAACAACACGAACAGAGAAGGACATTTCATGCCAGTCTAATTCCAGCGGGGCGAGTGTGTTCCTTAGCCCTTCTATTTTTGAGCCTATCTTGTATTTGATTTCAAATCACACCCAAGGGAGATTAATTGGTTCATTTACAAGCCATTTTGTTCTGTAGCTCAGGAAGTGTTTACCTAATCCGCCCGGCGCTTCTCCGTCTCTTTGTCCACCTCCGCCCTTCCTCCCTCCATCTTCCTGTCCGTCCGTGTGCCTCTCTCTCCCTCCCTGGCTGATGGTTTCAGAGTCTCAGGATCGGGTGATTGATTCCAGCTCTGAGAGGTTGGCAGACGAGCGGCCTGCACACGGGTGTGTGCAGCAGGGACTGCACTCTGCTTTGACTCCGTGATGAATTACTGGCCTTTTAATACACACAAGTGGAGATGGTGTGAGTTTAAGAAAAAGGAGATAAAGGGAGATGGGATGAAAAGGAAAGAAACCATGTGAAAATCACGTGGAGAGAAATGGGACAGAGAAGATCAATGTAACAGTCAGAGAAAGAGGCCTGGGAGGGAGGGAGGGAGCAAACTGAAATTAATGGTCAAATTTAACATGTGTGACTACAGAATGTGTGTGTGTGTGCGTGTGTGCGTGCACGTGTGCAATCCCTCTTATCGAGACAAGCCTCTCTCATTGCTGGAAATGAGTCATGCCATGTGAAGACACAGGCAGCGTTGGGAGCCAAAGGGAGGAAAAAATGTTCAGCCCGTCACAAAATTGAATTAAACATTGAAACCTTGTCCCTCCCTCACTTTGTGGAGTGTGAGGCCATTCCTTTAAAATGGTCCAGTTTCCAGAGAGCCGCCGAGTGGAAAACAGCTTTTCTGCCTCCACATATTTCCATGAGCATCATTTCAAAAGAAGGCTTTAAAAAGGTTTTCTAGAGGTTAGCTTTGCTTTGTGGTAAATGAAGCATGGTACCAACCTGCCGGTAAAAAACACTTGTTTAGGGGTTTACTCCAAAACCTTCTAAACATCTCGAGGATTCATGAGAGAGCGGTTTTTCTAGTAGTGTGCGAACAGCTGCAGTCAAACATCATCCCAGCTAACAAGAACTGACCCCGGGATCAAATGCTGAGACATTCAGTTTCCTGTTGATTCCTCTCAGCCTGTAGTCATTATGGAGACGGAGAAACCTGTATATCTTCATGCCTAATGAAACCCTGGGGAATTCGGGGTTTAGGGTTCCTAAAATATTTATGGCATATTCATTAAGTATTGATTAAGCCGTTAGAGAACGTTTAGACTCCCAGACAATCATTACAAAAGATAGGAACTTTGCTTGAGGAGGGGGAAGATGGAGGAAGGCAGAAACGCACAGAGACAGATGAAGAGGTGGAATGGAAGCTGTGAAAGACCCGGAAAAGGAAAAAAGGAAAGAGCCAAGAGGCCAGAAGGAGAGGAAGAAGAGGGGTGAGGAAGACATTCTCTTTAAATATTAATTGGGCGTTCAGATAGCATTTTAGACAGCAAGGCTGCACATTATGGGAGATTAGGTTTTGATCTGAGGAGGAGGAGGGGCAAATTGTGAGTGACGGAAAAGTGGAAAGGACATGGGGGAAGAGGTGGGGGGGGCATGAGAAGGGAGGAAGCAGTAGGATATACAGAGGAGACGAGCAGAGGGAGGGGCCGGGATATAGGGAAGAATAGATGGATTAAAAAGAGGAAATGAGGAGGATTAAAGACGAGCTGTCGCGGTGAAGAGGAAGGAGTTGAGACACAATATGCGTCTGAATTTCGCAGTCACTGCTTCTTTGTGGAAGCACAGTACCTGGTGTTTACCCAGCAGCGCTCTGCCCAACTCCTACCCTCAGTAACCCCCACAGACCGTATACAAAGATGGACGTAGCGTTCGTGACGTCACCCGTTGGTTCCTGCCGAGTGGTTTTGAAGCAAGTTGTGGGCGTGTCCCTTGTCGCCATCTCGCTGAATCCTAACTTCTGGTGGGGCCGTGGTGCCATCGCATCACCCTTAGTACGTACCAGGTCAACCCAGCCATCAGTCAAGAAGCCACGCCCTCAAATATGTGCAATTTCAAACAATGATCAAATCAAAACAAGCCAGTCAGAAAAAAGCTGTCATGGCAACACATGTGACTGATTGAGACCAAAACCAAAGTTTGTGCCAGACTTAAAACATGTTTCATTCACCTCTGAAGTTCTCATTTTAACATGGGAGTCTATGGGGATTTGTTCCCTTTCGGAGTCAGCCCCCAGTGGTCAGCCTGTGAACTGCATGTTTTTTCACTTCCATAGTGTGCTTCATCCGCCTGCACCGGAGGTTGCCCCTCGGTAACCGCTTGTTCTCATTTGGAGTAATTTGGAGCGGTCATTATGTGAAGTTTTGCTAGTTCCGATGAAAGAAGGACTGCCAAGAAACGTACCACTCGAGTGCACGATCGATTTTCACTGGTATTTAACCATTGCTGTGCCCTCTCAGTAAACTCCAGCTCTTTGCCAGATGTGGTGACATCACGAGGTAACGGCGACATGGCACGAAAGGAGCCGCGGACTCCTTATAATGATGCAGCAATGAGATTTAATGGGGCTGAAGAAAAAAGCGCAGCCTGACTTGCGGGCAGGCGCCACAGTCAGGGAGAGGCACAGTTGGCATGAAGCTGTTTCCAGCACATGACAGATGTTAGAGAGTGAGAGGGGAGGGGAGCGAGAGACAACGGCACAGAGACGAGAGAGAGAGAGAGAGAGAGAGAGAGAGAAATGAGTCCTTTGCAATACGCGGAGTGCAATTGGTGAGAAATAACTTTGTGCAAATGGAAACTTAGAGCAAAGTCAGGCAGAGTTCATTCACGTGTGGGTGCTCCAAAGCACTTCGGTTCATATCCCAGAAGCACTCCTGCCAATATATGTGTTCTCCAGCCAACTGTGCCTGGAGATGGTGAATTCAAGGGTAATGTGATTCCAATGACCCACCACGATGCCCGCGTACCCATCTCACTCTCGATTTTTCTGGATTGAGGTGATATTACCATAGACTGTATTTAAAGATGGACGTAGCGTCCGTGACGTCACCCGGTGGTTTCTGCAGAGTGGCTTCGAAGCAAATTGTGGGCGAGTCCCTTGTCGCCATCTTGCCGAATCCTAACTCCTCCTTGTTCCCGGCTCATTCGAAAACGGATAAAGAGGGGGAACACGCGCAGAGCTGTGGGTCGGCTCGTGGTGCCGTCACCTCATCCGCGGTATGTAACGGGTGGGCTTGGGTGACGGTCCGGAGACCACGCCCTCCAATATGCGCATTTTCAAACATCGATAAAAATAAGTGAGCTAGAAAAAAATCCCCCCCTCCCCCCCCTCAACCGTACAGTTGTCACTGGAAAACATGTGACTGATTGAGACCAAAACATAAGTTTGTACCAGACTTTAAACATGTTTCATTCCATTCTGAAGTTCCACACTCCCTCCCAGGCCCTTTTCTCTTACTGACATTTGAACGTGGGAGTCTATGGGGGATTGCTCCATTTTGGAGTCAGACCCCAGCAGAGACGCTATGAACTGCATGTTTTTTCACTTCTTGTTGTGCCTCCTCCGTCTGCACTGGAGGTTGCACCCTTGGATATTACTCGTTCAAGGAAAAAAAACTGGATGTTTGGATTGGAGTCGACGACACGGAGCAGAGAAGAGGTTGTGGCATTCTTCTCGTTTGCATGAATCTGCATCCGTCTCCCTGGATACATTAACCGCAAAGTGCACGAGGAGTGTGTGCAGAGATAAACCAGCTGACCCATTTATGGCTGAACCGCTGTGAGATTTTGTTCCAGACATATTGTGTTTGGATGAAATTAGCTTCTTAACCACAATGACAACAGGACTAGGAATTCTACGGTTATACTATGTATCTGAATTCATTTATCCCACCCACCCCCCCCCCCCCCCACCCCCAAAAAAAGGGGGGGGGGGTGTAGCTATAGGATACAGCACCTGAAATGAGGCACGGAG
>JAFBJT010105848.1:0-75428 GCA_016785325.1 Chascanopsetta lugubris
CCCGGTGGCCACTGAACACAACATCCCTGTTACATAGCAGGTGTTAACACTCTGAAACCAGTTTGTTCGTGCCGTCCTGTGACAGAGAGAAACCCAATCCCGTCAGAAACACCTCGCCGCCTCTCTGCACCCTCCATGAAGTTGATGCATGGGTGAGTTGAACCAGAGCTGGTCAGTCAGTTGAAACTTGATTTTCAGTGCTGCTTGATGTTGATTTGACTTTATTCTATAACGACAACTCGTTCTGTTTTATTATCGAATCTCCGAACTACGCAAAGATCTTGGCGACGAACTCTCGGAAACGTTTGGCGTACTGCTCCGGATGAACTGTGGAGATTTCTGCTCCTGCCTGCAAAACACACACACACACACGCACACACACACACACACACACACGCACACACGAAGAGATTGGAGAGAGATCGTTTATACTGTATCTTATTGAAAAAAATAACGATAATAATGATTTTCTTGCCATTTCAGAGTTTGACATGAAATACTGGTGTTTTTCCTAAAGTCAAATTCGACCATGTTCATATTCCAACACAATCCATCACACACACACACACACACACACACACACACAGTGTATGAGAGGAAGCCCTGACTCTTTGCGTGTGCTCAGCGACCTCTCTGCACAGCCCTGATCCCTCACCCCGTGTTTGACAGCCTTGGCAGCGTGAGCGGCTTTCTTCCTGGTGTCGTACTGTGTCAGCACGTCAATCAGCCCCATAAAGTACACCTCCCTCTGGGGCGCACCTACAGGGGGGTGATTGACAGCGTGGGCCCGGGTCACATCGATTTGCACATGGATATATATATATATATATACGGTACAGGAGCTGTGGCCGTTCGGCCGCCGGCGTCACGGGACTCACCCACGGCGCTCTGCACGGCGTACACGTCCACGTAGGGGTCGAACTCCCCGGCGCCCATGGGCTTGAAGGAGTTCATGTAGCCGGCGATGCCCTGGGGCGAGGGGGCGGAGTCCGGGGCGGGCGGAGCCAGGCCGTTCTCCTCCACATCCTCCTCCTCCCCTTGGTCGTCGCCATAGGACGGCTCCTCCTCCTCGCCCTCGTTGTCCTCCTCCTCTTCTCTCTCGGCTCGCTCCACGTCGTGGATGCCCAGCAGCAGACTGTAGTCCATCATCCTCATACGCACCAGGAACTACAACACACACACACACACACACACTGACACACAGGTCCGATATTGAAGTGACAACACAGAAGGCCTTCGGCATCGTACCTCAGTGTCTCGGCTGAGTTTCTCCATGAACTTCTCCTGCTCCTCTTCACTCACATAGACTTTCTGCATGTTGTTCCTGAAGTCCACGTCCTTGTAGGTGGGCAGCTCTTTCACCTGGAAGCAGCAGGGGGAAGCTTAAAGGTGCCAGTGTGTAGGGTTCGGTGACGTCTAGAGGTGAAGTTGCACGTTGCGTCCATCACCTCACCCTCACCCTTCCGAGCGTACGGTGACGTTCAGTTGTCATTAAATCTCAAAAGATGTTTAGTACGTCCACTCCGGGCTGCTGCTGGCTGTAGTGGCTCAGTGGTTAGAGCAGTGGCCCTTGGAAGCAGAGGCCACTGGTTCGAGTCCCACTTTAACCCTGCTGCAGTGACACTGACACTGATGTTCTGATGTGTACTGGTAGAAATACCAGAAACAACCCAGAGAGCTGGAGAAGCAGCAGAAGATGACATGACTCTGGGCTACTGTAAAAACATGGCGGCCCCCGTCGAGAGGACCCGACCTTTAAAGGTGCAGTGTTTCAGATCAAGGTCAAATTAGTTTGATGTATATTGGCCGACGCTAGATTTAAAAAAAAACAAAAAAACAATCATTATACTGATATACCTCGATGAACTGTGAATCAGATGTTGGTGGTAGAAGGTGTTTGTAGGTCAAAGGTTGAGGCCAGTGTTTTTAATGAACACGATATATCAGAACTGTATGTGGAGGGAGGGGGGGGGCGCTTTATTATGTTTGACACAAAGCTGAGGAGGTCAAAGGTCACTGTCACCTCTCCAATTCTCCATTTGCTTCGTGAACGCGATTTACAGTGATGCCCACGAGAGAAAGAGGTCAAAGGTCAGGCTGTGGAGGCATCGACACTTCATACCTGGGTGTTTGCAGGCTCAGAGGTCGTGGGGTCAGGAAGCTGCGCTGCCTGCCAGAGGCAAAGCGCTGCAGGACGTGGAGTCTACATCCCATTAGAACATCATCGCTTTGCCCGTTTCCAGTGACATGAAAGCCAAATGATACAACCCCAAAAAAAAAATTTGTTTTCCAAGCCCACGCAGCAGAGACGGATCAAAGATTCTCCTCAGCTCCACACTCATTTAAACACCATCCATTCAGCCGGCTCCATTAGCGCATGTTAAGTGGGTCAGAGTGGCCGCGGGCCCAACACTCAGCCTCTGATGTTATTTAAAGTCCTTCGATGAGTGATTCTTCTGCAGGAAAACATTTGTGACTGTCTCAGCTTGAAACCTAATTTGTCACAATACACACATAACCACCCCCCCCCCTCTGTGTGTGTGTGTGTGTGTGTGTGTGTGTGTGTGTGTGTGTGTGTGTGTGTGTGTGTGTGTGTGTGTGTGTGCTCGTGGAGAGAAGTGTTGGGATCCCCTCGGCGATAATGTGTCTCCTTCGCTCTGCCCCGTGAGGTCATAGATTTGGTGCTAAATAAGTAATACTGGAATCATTTGATTTCAAAGGACCTTGACATTCATGTAATGTGGGACCACATGTAGTTGCAGACACAGTATGATATCTATGGCTTAGGATACGAAAGGGACGCAATGGAAACCGCCTTCCCCTGCTCGTTTACTGGGACCAGGAGAGGAGTTCAGTCGCATGGCTTAGTTGTGCTGTACTTGTTGACTGCGTGAGCCTCCACATCATTCAGAGGGAACCTACACAGGCACCGATTTAAGATACGAGCTTCTCACCTTCTCTTTGAAACTTGCTTCACGAGACACAAGCGACCCCTGAGGAGAGAAGGACGATGAGTGACAATCTGATGATCCGATAAGATCGTTAGATATAAAACATATCAAGTCACAACTTTTCTCTCTTCATTAACAAGGATAAAGTCTTCATTTAAGAAGAATAACAATCTGATGTTAAGAATCATATCCGTTCAAAATCAAGTTGGATTCTTTTTAAGATGTAAAATAGCAAATTGACCAGAATTGACTGGTAATCTCACACAAAAAAAAACGCCACATATTTGTAAGAATTCTTGTGATTCATAAGAATAAAGTCATACAGGTCATAATGTCAAGGAAATAAAAGAGTAGTTATAATATCACATTCCTCCAGATAATTACTTGCATAAATCCAGAAAAATGAAACTGAACCATATCGGAGTAATTATGTGCCACAGTGTGTAATGTAATATATTGCATGAATGGTTTTATTTACATGAAATGATAATCGGAAAAAAAATCAACTTGGAAGCAAACGGGTGTGTGAAAACAGAGTGAACTCCCCAAAACAAACGCTCTGTATCTCCTCTGAGCCCCCCCCCCCCCCCCCCCCCCCCCCCCCCCCCCCCCCCCCCCCCCCCCCACCCCCCCTCCCCCCCCCCCGACCCCCCCCCCCGCCCCCACCCCCCCCCCCCCCCCACCCACCGTCTGCAGGTGTTACCTTGAGGTCGTACTTCCTGTGCACGTGCAGCCGGTGGCTGAACACGTTCCTCATGACCAGCAGGTAGGTGTCGTCGCTCTCCACCGTCACTCGGTACATGGCCAGGAACTGAGGCAGCAGCGTGCTGCCGTGGCCGGTGACAACGTGCTGGGGGAGGGGAGTGAGTGAGTGATGGCGGAGGCGCGGGGGAACACACTGAAGCGAGACAGAGCACAAGGTAAAGGTGCCGCCTCGTTTGGTTAAACGCCAGACGATCCATCACCGTCCGCCTCCACGCCGCTCCGCTGATCTACAGGTGTGCGCGTAAACCAATAGATGCTGCGCTGTGCCGTCAATTTTGGAAAAGGAGGACGGCTCCGGAGGTTAGCGTAGATGTACAAGACACAAGTTTTTTTTTTCGTTTTTTTTTAAAGACATATTCTCATTCTTTCATTTGATCAGGAGTGACATTGATTTTTTTTGAAGTTGTGACAAAACCATCGATCATCTTTGATAAAAGGCTATTAAAGGCCGAGTCAGCGATTCTGGAGGAAGCGTGTTCATATCGATTCTGGGCTAAAGGCAACAAGCTAACGCTAATGACAATCCATATAATCATGTTTTAATCAAAGATGCTTTTTTTTTTTTAATATTTCACTTTTTTTCTGAAAGAACTTGAAAAACTTTATCTTGTATCAGACACACTTCACTTTTGACATGGTCAGTTCTGGATCAGAAAATGTCACACTTAAAAACTTAGCTAAGTGTTGAGTGAGATGACTCACTTTGCAGTTTGTAAACATTACAGAGAAGATGCAGAGATGCAGGTGTACTGACCTGCAGTTACTATGCCGGGACACTAGGCGGCGTCTGTGCCACTAGAGTTGTCATTGTTTATAGGTCAATGTGTCACCATCTCATTTCATCATCTCCAGATTTGATGTTTTGTGCCTTTGAAGATAAACTGTGATCTGTAGTTTGGGTTTTTTTTTGCACCATAACAAAGGAACAACTCTGGAGTTGTTGTCCTTGTTTATAGGTTAAAGGCCCCTAAATAAAAACGACAGCCCTGCTGTGGATGAAGTTGATGTTGAGGTGACACTGATTCGCTCCGCTCCGCTCTGGATGTCCGCTGGCTGAGACTCTGAACTCTGAACATTACTGCTGAAGGCGGCAGATGTCGGACAGGAGACAGGAGACAGGAGGTGAACGGGCGCTCGGGTCCTGTCTCCATGGCAGTTTGGACCTGAGAAGCTGGACGACCTGTATTATTTAAAGCTTCAGCTGACGGAGGTTTTCCTCCCACCTGCGGCCGCTCGTACCTGGTGATACTCCGAGAGGATGCTGTGCATTTCCTCCACCTCCTCGCTGGAGATCTCCTTCACCACCAGGGTCCGGTCGTATGAGGTCAGCAGCAGGCCGACGCTGTGGCCCTCCTCATCCTTCAGAGGTCGGCTGCGGGCCAGAGACACCTGTTGGTGAGAGAGAGGACCACATCGTGCACATTGCATCATCACTGCATCACTGCGTTGTAACTTTCCGCACATTTTCATGCAAATCTCCTCTGAAAAAGAACACAATATTTAATGATTGCGCTGGAACAGTGACAGAAGGTGCTTGATAGCAGTGTAACCCACTGGGCACATGTCTCACAGCGCACGCAGAGCGTCCTCATGTGACATACAAATGTGAGGGACGACGAGTCAACTGCCACATGCAAATTGTACAAAGGAATTCAAATGAGAGAGCAGCTGGTCAATAGTTCACCTGTAAAACAACCTGTGGAGGTTTGTGCCAAAAATGCACAGAAAAACTCAATTATTGTTCATTTACAGTTGTTGTTTTTTTTTAAAGTCTCTTGTTTTCTGTGCTTATCATCTGGGTTTATAATCTCACCCTGTAATCCTGGTCCTCGATGCCAAAATGCTCCCGCAGGTTTCTGAACACCTGAGGACAGTACTCCTTGAATTTGAATTGTCCCGGAAGATTCTCTCTGAAAGAATAGAGGAGAGAGGTATTCAGCGACAGCATGCAATTTCAGGGACCATTAGATCTGACACACTGCACCTTTAAAGGATTGTTTAAAACAACTACAAACCACAAAACAAGGCAGGCTGGATGAAGGATGCTGAATGTGGCTGCATGAGCTTTTAGAAGTGTAACAGTTGAGTAAGTAAAGTGACTATAGTTCTATATATTTGGACATTTCAATTTTGTGTACATGTTTTAAAATGGGTCATTTTTGACCAACGCATAAATTGAAATGAGTCCAGATATTTTGTTGTTTTTAGTGAAATCCATGTATCTCTATATATGTTTCCTCAACACAACACAAATAGCGTTTGTTTCCGAACCTCAGAGGAAGCCTGCAGCTCTTCTCTGCTGCTGTTTCCATGGCTACAAGCAAATGGACTTTAAATCTGCTCAGACTTAAAAAAAAAAAAAAAAAAAAATAGATGTTGCTCAAACTTTTTAATTGTTGAGACTTCACACTAGGATTCTCCGATTCGTATGTATTTATTATTTTATAGAGCAGAGCTTCCCCTGTGTGCTCTCACACACCAGGTTGTGTGAGAGATAAACAGAGACTCAGAGAACCTCACAGTATATTCTGCTGGTTCCCACCTCCCAGTCTTTACGACCTGGATTCCTGGCTGGATTAAGGGATTATTGAAAGGCACTGCAGTTTTCTACACTCCATCCTTATAGAGCCTGAACCTGTAGTCGACGGCTTCCATGGATTGTGATTATTTATTGCCTCACACTTTGTCATGAGTGATCAACCATCACCCTGAAACATTTATTGTTCCGATGAATTCATCATCATGAGCTGTTTCATTATTTATCTCATTAAACATTCTGTTGCTACACAAGCAGGGAATCCGCGCGGTGACCTTCTTCTTTTGCCAAAGATCTGCAATTTACATTCCGCCCAGGTAATTTTTGTTAAAGTTCTTTCATGTCTTTGGGGCTCACGCCGACGTCATCGGCCGCGGTTGTGACGCTGTTCGATGTGTCGTTGTTGGGAGAAACAACAATTAAAAACAGGGGTGTGCCATCGCTGATAAGCATGTAGGGCACAGGCGGCGGAGTAAATCACGGCTGGTGTAAACGACCAGGAAGCGCAGTCGGAGCTGGACGGAGCGACCTACTTGTTGTAGAGGTGGTTGCTGACTTTGATTTTGGCGCTGGCCTTGAAGTTGTCCGGAAGAAGCATGACAGGAACGGGCACCTGACTCAGCTCATTGATCTGGACACACGGACACCAGAGCATCACACAAGTCCACACTCACACCAATGATACTATGAGTGAGCTGCCCCCCCCCCCCGCCCCCAATAGCCCACCCACCCACTCACCTACCAACCTACCTACCGAGTGATTGACCCCCCACATCAGGACGCTCAGCACAGGCTCACTGGCTCTGAACACCTCCACCTTCTGCTGGACGAAGTGTTTCTTCTTCGTTTTCCTCTTGGAGGCGCCAGGTGAAGACATAGTGCCACAGGGTTCTGTGTATCAGTAATTGTGTGTGTGTGTGTGTGTGTGTGTGTGTGTCAGAGAATGTGAGTGGAAAGAGTGTGTATGGTCATGTGTGCAGCCGTGTGTATGGAAAGCAGTCTGATGAGAGGTCCGCCCTGTGGAGTCGGCTCCACAGCAGAGTGGAGCCGAGAGCCAATACAATGAACTCCCACCGGCGCCAAACACTTTTAATCACCTTCAATTGTGCGAAGTGCTCCAGATATTCAGAATAGAGTTAGAAAGGTTCATTTGTCCGATATCGACACAATCCACACAGAAATGTTCCCAACGGTATGAAGGAGAAAACAAGGAATAAAAATGAATACGAGTTCATCATGAGAATAGATGGAGTTCAAAGTGAAAACTCTCTCTCTCTCTCTCTCTCTTTCTCTCTCTCTCTTCTCTCTCTCTCTCTCTCTCTCTCTCTCTCTCTCTCTCTCTCTCTCTCTCTCTCTCTCTCTCTCGCTCTCGCTCTCTCTCTCTCATTCTCTCCCAGAAGTGCTATTAGCTTAGGAGAATAAATGATAGTATCCATACAATAATTTCACTCAGAGGCCTCATCAGTCTTAAAGGTGCAGTGCGCAGGATCTGGTGAGATTCATTTGTATAGTGCAAATGACTAACCTTCACCTCGCCCTTCTCTTCTGAGCCTGTGGGAGAAGCGATGGTTGAGGTGTGTTATAAAATGATGTGGATGATGATGTAAATATAAAGGGCTAATTCTCATGAATGAAAACAGCAGTTCATGCACTGAGGCAGCTGTGGCTGAGCGATTTAAGGGGAAAGGGGAAATATATTATGTAAATGCAGGGTGTGAATGTTTGCGTGAGTGGGTGAATGCGCTTTAAGGGGAATTCAAGACTTAAGAGGTGTGATATGGAGACGGAGCATTTACCATCGATCCAGGTGCATTTACAGTCATATACACAGCCGTAAAATCATTTTCATACACTTATATTTAGAAGAGCTGAAATTGCAGCCACAGATCGTTAGTGCAGTTTCAGTTCAAACAAACGCCGACACAATAACTAATCAGTATTTTCACCATATCAAATTCTTTGTATACAGATCTAGACAGATTTATTTTGTGAATATCTTTGCTCCATTTAAAAACTATCGCGTTTTGTTAATCAGAGTCATAAATTCATAAATGTGATTCTGTTCACTTCCTTTGATGAATCCAAAAGTGAGAGATGTAAATAAAGGTCAAAGGTTAAAAACACAACACCAACATGTGCATTTAAAAAAAATGTTTTTTTTTATTTCAAGACAAAAATCTTTTGTGTCTGCTCATAAGATATTTAAGAAATATTACAAAGATAGAATAACATAAAAATATAAATAAAACATCCTATTCAAACTATCATAAATAGAAAATAATTAATAACTTACAATGTTGTAATTGTAACTGCAATGTAATTGTATTACAGTAATACAACCGTGGTTTCAGTGGTTTTTTAAAATACAAAGAGTCACTTTAAAAAGCATAAATATGATATCATGAGTGTATACAAACTACCAAAATACATCTTATGCATATTGTATGATGGGTTTCAATTTATATATTTTTTAAACCTGGTCTCTTGCTGTAATGTATCACTTGAGATACAAAGTTAGAATCATGAATTGAAAAAGTGTGCAAACCAAAGTTGTAGATCCAGTTTGTGCAGATTTGGGTTGTCAAGTCTTTCATCATCAGCTCTCAGCCTGTTCAGCAGGGGGCGCAACAAGACAAACTTACAGTTGGGAACCAGTTTTCCATCCAGTCCTCCATGTTGACGGTGGCTGATGGAGAATCACCCATCTCCTGCAGACTGTGTGTGATGCTCCCTCTGCGTAACGTCCCAGAGCTGCTGCAGCTGCCTCCTCTGCCTCAGCAGCTCAGGCTGCCTCGCTCTCTGGCGCCCGAGGACAGCGGCATGCCGCTCTCATCCACACACCAACACTTGCCCCGCTGCTTTCCTCGGGACGACCAACACTGCACAGGCAGGGAAGGGCAAAGGGGCGGTGAAGACTCGATTCAAAACCAAAACATGAGCAGGATTCAGTGGCATCTAGTGGTGAAGTTGGAAGTGGCAGGTAGTCACGGACGCCTTCGGTTATTGTTAGAACTCAAAAGGTGTTTCGTTTCTGGGCTACAGTTTGAAAAGGATGATGGTGCGGCTGTGTGAGATCTCCTCAGAGTGGACCCACTCCTATTGTAAATATTAAAGGTGCAGTGTGTGGGTTTAGAGGTGAGGTTGCATGTTGTATTCATCACCTCACCCTCACTCTTCTGAACATGCGGGAGAACCGATGGCAGACTTACGTTGTCATTAAAACTCAAATGATGTCTAATTTGACCACTCTTGGCCATACTAGAAATATGGCGGCACCCACTGAGTGGACCCGCTCCTCATGTAGATGTACATTAATGGGCTCATTCAAGGGTAATGGGGAAAAAAACATGTGAGTGATTATAAATTCATGAAAATGACAGGATATGCAGTTGTTTTGTAATATTTCTGAAAGTGACAACAATGTCTGAAATCTTACACACTGCACCTTTAAGGCCCAATATTATTTTCACATTCCTTCTCTGCCAATTTCAACAAAATCCAGTATCATCAAACCCACCTGTTTCTTTCTGAAGTAGCCGCGCCTGTCGCAGTTGGGCATGTAGATGTCGTGGTTGGACGTAAACAAGTGGGCATCAAGACCCTGAATGAGTGAAGTCAGCAGTTTTCGACATGGAGCCTGTGGAGGGGACAAACCATGTGAGTGTCTGATAACTGTTGTCAGATCAGTGAGTTTACACCTTGGCTGTGGATTGTTACCTTATCTGGATCCTCACCGGCGGCAGGATCTGGGATCAGATCAAGACACAAACATGATCAACTACCCATGTCAACTGAAAAACATAGTTTTTTTTTCATTCATTGTCATTCATTTCTGATTATTTGTCAAATACTGAATGTGACAAAAGGTCATTATTAGTAGAAATGATGTTAAAACAACGAATGCCTGTTTGTAGTGTTAGTGGCTTTACCTCTCTCACTCAGACATAAATAAATATTCACACATGTCCAGAGGTATTGTGGGTATGATGCAGTGACGTATAGTGGTGAAGTTGGACATTGCAGCTGAATAGCCCACATATTCCCCTTCTCCATGTTGGAGAGCCTACATTGGTTTTCATGAGTACCATCACCAGCTTGTTTGTAAATGCAGGTGATAACACTGAATAATACATTTGTATTCCATTCATGGCAGCACGCAAAAGAAACAAATGGACCTTATGTTACTCATTAAACCTTAAACAGTCTGTTCAGGACGGACCAACTGAAGCAGCTGCTCAAATGGACCCATGATGACACAACAGAAAAAAACTCTATAATCCATTTTGAAAGGACGCAATCCTGTGGAGATCAACACATTTCAGGCCTTAACGTGGACATTGGAACCCTCGTGTGAGTCCTACCTGGCGTGTGGCTCTGCTCGGGGGCGCCGACATCACTGGTGTTGGTGCAGACCCCCCTGCCCTCCAGCAGGGCACGCAGAGGCCTGGGCTCGCTCTGCGGCGGTGCACAGCGCAGCCCCCTGGCGCAGCCCTGCGAGTACACCCCGCACGGCGCCCCGACAGCCAGGGAGGTGGCGTTCGAATCCCCCGCCGGCTGACTCTGCGTGGGCCTCCCTCTGCAGCCGGGGCAGCCTCCCCTGGAGCGCGGGGGGGTCAGGGGCGGCGGGCCCGACAGGGCCGGCTGCAGGAGGACGAGGACCAGGGCGTTCAAACACAGAAGCATCTCACTCTGGTCACGGTCCAAGTCCGTCAGCTCTCCCGTTCTCTGTCTCCGCTCCCGGGTTTGTGCTCGGTCTGCCGTCAGAGAGGTTGTAATATAATTCCCTCAAGCGAAGGCAAAGTGATAATGAAGCTCACAGACAACACAGCTTTTAAAGAGCCCAGAGGAGAGGAGAGGAGAGGGGGGGTGGGAGGGAAAGGTAAGGGAGGGTTCCTGATGGAGAACGTTAGCTTTCGCTCTCATTTCCACCCAGCAGAGCACACCCCTTGTTTTGGACACGCACACACACACGTGTGCTCATACCATTTGTTGTCTGTCATCCCACAGGATAGTAATGTTTTCTGCTCTGACATAAATCACATGTGATGGCTGCGTATACGCCACTGCTCGATCGCTCACGCTCTCTCTCTCTCTCTCTCTCTCTCTCTCTCTTTTCCCTCTCTGTGAGAAACATTTATTTCCAGAGGTGACGCTTTCATGGGGCCAACCAATTTCTCTGCTTGAATTTTTTTGATTACTCGTCATCATTAAATAAATATATTAGTTCATCAGAATTTACTAGAAAGTTGTCTTGTGATCAATCACTTATATCAGAACCAGCAAGACAAATTTATTATATAAGTAAAACTATCAGCAGTGGCAGGGACACATTATTCACAATGTGTGTGTGTGTGTGTGTGTGTGTAAAAGGTAAAAAGATGTAAAAATGTAAATATAAAAAATGTTACAGTAGAATTTCAAGTTGCTTGAAAATCATAAAAAAACCACAAATAACATTTGACAATGTATGACCGTTTAGGCCTTAAATCCAAACGACTGATAAAAACGTTACATTTGATGATATAAACCCTGAGTTAAATTTGCCCTTTTGTTTATGTCATCAGGACTTTTCTTCTGCACCATCTCTTTGTTGAAGGAGTGTGTTTACAAAGTCTGTTACGGGACTGTAGATTCAGAGGAACTGGCTGACAACATCGGGCTGGGGAAGGTGTGCCACGCAGGTCTGGATGACTAAGACATTCATAGCCACAGGCAGGAAGTCCCACCCTGTAAATTCCACCAGGCATGAGTCACGTAAAGTTGGACGCAGGATAAAAAAAAAAAATACAGGAGCTCGTCTCTCACTGATGTCTCATTAATAACCGGCCTGTCACGTAATATCAGATAACCTCTATAGCAACAGTACAATGTGAGTGAAAACAACTGAATACTCCGGGAACTCACGTGAGATGGAGCTGCATTACAGGTCTTGTCAAAAGGTGCAGTGTGCAAGATTTCGGTCCATTTGAGTCACTTCTTAGGTTAGGGTTAGAATTGCAAAAGAATTATATCCTGACATTTTTACGAATGTATAATCACCTTGATGCATGACTTGCTTTTGCGCAACGCTAAAATGAGCCCTTTAAGGTATATTTACATCAGGAGTGGGTTCGCCCCATGGGGGCCGCCATATTTTTACAATAGCCCACAGTGGATGTACTAAACATCTTTTGAGCTGACAACCCAGGGCTGCCATAGGTTCTTTTGCATGTTTCATATGCTGTTCTCCATCCGTTCTTTTCACCAGGAACGCAAATTCCCACCCACTGATTCCATCAGTGTCTTGATTCTGAATAAATATATCTCATAATTACAAATGTCAGATGGGATTTGATTTGTCTTTTCATCAGCTACATGGGAAACACATAAATATTAGGTTGCTATTATGTTGTTTTGGGCCTTAGGAAATGGGGATAGGCTCACATTTCTCTCATTTGAACCTTTCAAAGACTACAGCTATATAGAGAATATAATTGTGAAATTATTGGACAAAGATAATAACATAGTTCAATTTGGATCCTTATCACTATTAACATCAGGGAGGCGTCTGATCAGCCTCTGTGATCAGTTTAATTCTGTGGCCTGACAACGAGCCCAAACACACAACTATAAAGTCCCTGTCTCACTGAGGACACAGACGACTCCCAGAGCTAAGAACTCAGTCAGGTCTTCTTCATTCCTCGTAAGAACAGTTGAGTAACTGTTGTACTTGTAAGATCTGTCAAATGAAAATCAAGATTTATTACTATTATACATGACAGTAAAACCAAATAACAATAATAACAATGTAAAAGGTAGTCGTTATGACCTCAAACGACACTGGCGATATTCTGACTCACAATGATTTTCCTGAGACTTACTGTAACTGTTACATTACTTACTTTTCTAAAAGTAACGCGAAAGTAACATGAATCTAAACATAATCTTAAAAGTCAAGGTAAAATGAACCAAAGCTAAACTAACATGAATGTTGACATAATCCTCATTTTAAATAGATAGAACACAAACCTGAACCTAATCTTATCTATACATAAACCTAACGTAGGCTTCTTTAACTGAACCCAAACATAAACTTGAACCTTAATCTAACTTAAACTGAACTGAGACTTGAACCTGAACATAAACAAAAAAAAATTTCACTTTAAAATGCATTGACAAACAAAATGGAGAATTATGTTTATCCTATTTAGACAGCACAAATCCATCATTGTATCATAGAGTTAAAAGACACCTACGCTATAATATAATTTCATACACGTACACACACGTACACGCACACACACACACACACACACACACACACACACGCACACGCACACACACAGACCCACAGCACTGCACAGGTTAAGAACCTCAGGCAGGAGTCATCCTGTTACATGATTGGCCGAGAGGAGAGTGGGCGGGACTTCCGACGATACAGGTTGGACATAAAGTGACAGACTTCACGTCTCTTTAAAGTGGAAGAGAAGGCGGAGGACGGCGCGTTAGACCCTTCCATACAGTAAGGACTCAGTGTAAGACACGGGGGCTTTGAATGATGGGGGTCTGACGTCAGAAATATTCCTATTTACGTCACATTGTCGGCCACAAAGCGCGACAACGTTAAGACGCTGAAAGCGGCGAACCGGCCAAGTCCTCCCTGTAGTTTGGGAAATGTGCTGCTGCCTTCACGGTAGGCTCGGAAACTAGACAACTGTAGATGTGGACACGCAACAACAAAAACAATACGAGGCAACAGCTCGTTTTTAGCTTGTTTACCAACAAAACTGCTTTCCAGCTACTCGCATATTTCATTCAGTCAAATGTAGGCTTGTAACTTACAATACTGACCTAATGTTTTCCTTTTGCAGCCGGTGTTTTCCACAGAAATTGACATGTTCACGCTTTTTAAAGACACCATGTGTACATTTTTAGAGGATATGTATCAGCAGAAATATAATATGATATTTATAAGTCTGATTTCAGTGGTGTATAATCATATGACTATAAGTATTGTTTATGTTCCGATATAGATCATTTTTACCATACAAGCAGGTCCTCTACCATGGAGGCTGCCATGTTTCTACTGTTGCCAAAAATGGACAAATCAAACGCCTCCTTCAGAGAGAACCTCTCATGTATTTGTTGTACCTGAAGTCCATTGCACGTTCTTTCACCTTTAATTCTAACAAATGACACACTGAGATGGCACCCGAATGTTAATTTGCCACCAGATGCCACTAACTCCTACACTCTGAGCCTTTGAAACAAAATGTTGACTCTAATCAGTTCAATTCAAAAATAACCGTGATGTGTTGATCCACAATTCAAAAAAAAAAATTTATATATCCCTTATTAACATTGTTTAGTGCTTGATCCAAACAAACTGTGCAACTTAGGCGTTTCCCCTGAATTACAATTAGAAGAAATAGATTGCTTAAGGGACTGCAGGGGAGGAAGAAGTACTTAGACATATTAGATAGCAATAACAAACATGCTGTTACAAGTTGGAGTCGTGTATTCAAGTGCAAATTTGTGCGAAGTTGTTATTAAGTGCTTTTGTGCACATCGTGTCACACTGCCTATTACTGATGAAAGTACAAGTCATTAAGTCATCAAATTAATTTACTGGTACTGAATTAGGACTGGATCAGTTTCAATTATCAGAAAACAATGTTGTACTTGTCTCATAAGGTACGAAAAGAACCGATTTAGTTAAGAGGAAGTAAGTTATATTCAGCCGTGACGTGCAACTTCACATCTATATTTTTCTTTGTAGAATCTGAAGTGTCAAATTGAAAGCTAATTTTGCAGTTATCAATAGATCGATAGATCAACAGTGAATACAGTCATTTTCACCTCCACGTATCACTGAGGTAGATATTTTTGTTTGGAGGTAAAACGAATACACCACCGAGTTGGAGTGTCTCTCCCGCACACTGACACTGAGCTCAGGTACCATCTGAAACCAGATCACATTGTGTGTGGAAAACACCCAAGGGAGGCACCTGACCATGGCAGGGCGGACACAAATAAGGGACCAACATTTGTGCCTCCTGGTTGTACAGTCACTCCCCAGGCATTTGCCTGTCTGTGGAATGTGGGATTAAACCTAAATGGAAAAACACAAACGCACAAAGTAGAAGTGTTTGGCCTGAGTCCTCGTTGTTGTCACAGGCAACAGTAGTGATTGTTGTTGTGGTCAAAGGTGTTTGCCCCGTTTGTGTTCACAGCTTTTATGACTGCACCAACAATTACTTGTTCTCGGGCTGTCTATCACCACGGCTGCTGCTGGTGGTGTGTGTTTCATCTCTTCAAATCAGAGTGACAAACTGTATTGTAAGACTGCAAAGTGTAATGCAATTTAGATTTCGCGTTTTGTGTCACACTAGAACATGTTGAGTATGAGTCGGCCGACATGATACAGATTTACTCTGCATTTATAGCTCAAATTGTCCTTATTTCTGTCACCAAGCCTTCGTTTTTGTTTGGCTAAATTGGTTGTGTGATGTCTTGCCAGTCAGATAGTGTTGTGAGTGGGGCATTAAGTGGGGGAGAGTGGCGAGTGAAGATAGAACAGCCAAAAATGTGCGCTTTTGAAACATCATTTAGCATTAATCATTAAAATAAAAATGATAAAGTTATTCAGAAAAATATTTAATATGGGCCAACGATGATCGTGTCCTGAAACTTTGACGTATCAGAGTCAGACCCCACAGTGTCGTGCGCTTATTTGGGGTGAAGAAAGAAAGAAATTGAAGTCTAGGTGTTTCAGCCGCCTGTGAATGTGTTTTCTGTGACACAGAGTGCTCCCTCTGCGGCAGAATGTTTGGATTTGTAATTATAATACTTTCTTCATATACTGTACAGCTGTACAACCCATTTGTTCCGCTGATGGACAGAAAAAAAAGGAAAACGCATTACATAACTTTAATAGAATTGTTTGAAATTTTATTCAAAACAGTCTTTAATCAGCTTCTTTGTTTGTTTCCCTCTGTCTTAGATTGTGATGATTTTCAGACATGGACGACATAAACCTTCACTATCGCCTTTTGAACTGGAGGATGCAGAGGATCCAGCGGATCCGAGAAATCCGTGAGATGCGAGCAGTGCGATACCGGGAGCGGCTCAAACGGATGCTGAGAGACGGAGACATACTCCGGTATCAGTGATGATCAATGCCAACGTGACGGTTCAAACTGGAGTCTCGTATTAGTCATGTGCTTCATTTCCTGATTTTATGCCAAGTTCTGTCGTCGCCTGCTGACTCAGCATCCCACTTTACTTGCATTTGGCAGAAGTGGTTGTTGTAGTAATATTTTTTTCTTATGGGTGTCTCTTTGTAGGTATCATGGAAATTCAGATGAAGTCGGCTGTTTTGTGGCAGCCAGGCCGTTGTCAAGAAGAAAGTGCTATTTTGAAGTAAGTCTTGACATCCTGCCTCTGAGCACATGGCTATTAATTTGACACAGAAGTGACAATAAAAAAAAAAAAGTCAAGGAAAGGTTAGAGCTACACAAGTTATTTCCTGATTTCATGTCCGTATGAAAGTTTCCTGGCAGGGCTGCTGTGGGCTGCATCATGTATTTGGCCCCGCGTGCTGTGGCTCAGATTAGTCTCTCATCAAACCGTAACTCCAGCCTGTCATAATCAGCTGGATTTTCCTTTATGCAACACACTCAATGTTAGCAGTCTCGGGAGGTTATCAATAAGAAGGTTAGCGATCGGCTCATCTCCCATCAGCATTTGATGAGGCCGAGACCTTGGTGAAGGTGTTGTTTGTTGGGGGCATAATCCTTATAAGCCTATTCCACTGCTACGCTGTTTTGTCTGAGCGTCACGACCGCATCAGATCTGGATTATCTGTGGCTATTGTGAACACGTCTGGGCGGATGGCTTCCTTCTGTGAAATGCGTGTGTGAACGGCAAAGATGCAGAGATGATCTAAACCCTATTGGGTTCAGATCATCTCTGCATTTTGCCTGGAGGCCCTCAGCAGAATGTCTCTGAAAAAGACTCAAGACTGCTGTGCCCCATGAGTCTGGGTTAGTCCCATAGAAGGAGAACCCGGTGTCTGAAGTGCGATATATATATATATATATATATATATATATACATATAGAATTACTGCTAATCAGTATCCACATTCACAGGTAGCTGTCAAATACACAACAGTGAATCACATAATCAAAGTTTATTTGGATCACAGTGGTGCTCTCTGGTCTATAATCTGAGATGTGGAATTAATGTCATCATCTGGCGTAACAGGCTTGTTTGGGCGTTTGTGGATGTTTTTGTTTTCTCACCAGGATGGAGATATTTTCTAATATGATTGAACAGACCGCGATTTCTTTAAACGACCAAAAATCTCCATTGGTGGGATGTTAACTGAAATATGAAAACAAATCTTTTGTTTAATGTTGCTGGACACCCGCTGTGTGTCCAGACAATGCACGATGCCCCGTTCATCCAATCTGGAAATATTCCATTTTATTTCTGTGAAGCACCAAATCACAACCTGCGTGAGCTCAACGTACTTTACATATCAAAATGAAGACCCTGAAAATGATACAGAAAATTAAATGCACATTAAAAAGACAGCTTTCAATCGGCTCTCCAGCCCAGGCACCTGCCAGAAGCTCCAAAAATTAAATAAAAGCATGAAGTCAAAACAGGATGTTTGAAACTGTTGGCTTCACATCAAAGTGTCGGTGCGCTCAGTCCTCGGAGAGCACATCTCCTCTGTGTGGAGTGATGACGTACAGTCATTTCTTGTTCTAAATGCCAAAGATGATTACTAAGTGTTAATGTTAATGCGTTACTATATATTATGTAGGACGCCGCCTTCCCATCGTGTGATGAGAGGAGACTTGGCTGGCTCCCACGTAAGGCTGCTTGCCTTCATCTTCTTAAACCGTAATGGAAAAATAAATCACGACACCTCCTGGGAATAGCTCACATCATAAAAACAAAGATCTTTCAGTTTGGAAATAGATTTGAGAGATTAGTTGGCAGCTCTTTTTACATTGTGTGTTTAGCCCGCATGGGCGGACTGTAATCACTGATTGTTCTGATCATATACGGCCAAAATCATCCTATTAATTAAGCTTCAGTCTCAACACAGACATGAGCAAATATCTATATTGAAGATTCAAAGGTCAGGTTTTCCACTGGATGTTGAAACAGGGTTTAAAAAAAAAATCTATACGCCCGTCAGTGAGCAGCATCGATTTTAGTGTGAGTTTAACAAGGTTCGTATTATACAGCGAAGACAACTGTAGTTTTGGCCAGAGTTGGATGACGGTATAGTCGTTTGCTGTGGGCCTCAGTGAGTGGAGTCACTAGGAACTCTCCCTTATCAATAGAAAATGAATATTACTTGCTATAGTTACTGAAAATGATTTTTTCCAAACAAAAGTAAAAGTGGCTTGATAAGTTGAACATCTTGTTAAATAGAGTTTTATTCAAATACTGAATGTTGCTGGATTGTCTCTGCTCTGTAGTTGTTGTGTCCTAGCTGCTTATGATTTCGATGAAGTTACAGTAGGAGAGGTTGGATGTTTCTAAAATGGCCTCATTCAGACCTTTTATTAAGATTTCTACTAAGGGTTAAGTCCCTTGGTGGTGTCCGTGTCGGTGGTGTCCAGTGTTAAGTTCAGGTGTGAATGCACCTTAATTTATCATGAGGTCTAATCTTTCAAATGTCACCCGGAGGTTGATTCCAATCGTCATTGCCGTAGTTTCACTTTGTGAGCGTGGATGTGTCCCGGGCCACGTACCGAAGGAGCTGACGTCGGCTAAACTGACGCAGCTTCATTTCAAGACATTGTTACACTTCTGTGGATCACATGTCGGTTTCCTTGTGGCCGATGCCTCTCTATCGACACCACACAATGACTCACACTTGACTGAAACTGGAAAAATCTGTGGTCACAGCTGCTGAACAGGATTCCGTCAGTCGCTCCTTACTCTTCTCACTCTCTATTGATCTTTCTCTCTCTCTCTCTCTCTCTCTCTCTCTCTCTCTCTCTCTCTTTGCCTCCAGCCGATACTCTGGCAGACGCAGACAGAAACATCTTTATACTCAGGTTAGATGACAGTAACCCCCTTTCCCCTTTGTGCACACACATGACTACTGTGATGTTTTGCATGTAGAGCGGAGAAGTATCTGGTCAGAAGTGGTCCCAGGTGACACAGTCAGGACACATGTTGATGTTTACATCGGCCTTCCTGTGACTGAATGGATTTCTGAACACAGCTTCTGTTTACATGTCACTGTGAAACAAACATTCTGTCAAATGGGCATAAACCAGTGCTTGTGACACCAGTGGATCTATAGATGTTGCCATAGAAACATTGAAAACAGTATTTTGATCCCTGTGTTTTGGGCTTTTGTCTTTACGACAGAGGCTTTTGTGCAGACTGAAATGAGCGTTCTCAGGGATGGGATTGATTCCTGTGTGAGTTCTTCTCAAAACACAATCCCCTCTCTGATCCTGTGGATAGTGAAAACGTAATTTTCCAGTGTGTGTGGTCAGATGAGAATCTGTCAGGCCGGGGATTGTGTTATCGGGGAGAAGACTGGGTTATGTCAAGGCCACACTGTGACTGCCTGATCGCAGCTCTGCTCTGCTGCTTGTCACAGTTGTTGGCCGTTCGCTCTGAGTTGGTGTTTTCTTGTGTGATCGCTCTATTTGTGCAAAACATAAAACTTCTAGATATGCTACTTAACGCTGAGACACACTGGTATGAAGCTAGACAATGTAAGCCGTGTTAAGACAAATCAATTGTTTGTGTTGTGATGTATTTTGAAAAGGATACGTGAAGGGATTGACGAGTTGTAACGCCATCCATTGACCTGGCACCAGTATGAATGGCAGCTGCAAACGCAGATACATAATAATAACACAAGAAGTCCCTCATCAACTGGAGGGTCTGCAGAGTTGATTTGATGCCAAGGCCCTTGACATTTTCCCCCACAAAGGTTTGGTTTCACGGAACCTTATAAGTCAAAGCTCATGACACACGATGCACAGGATTGTTTATTCCCCCGTTGTCTGGAATCCAAACACTGAGGTGCACAAACATCTCTGGACAGTGACTGTGCCTTAGAAGTAGCCAGGTTCAGACTTGCCTGATACGCACATCTTGTCCCAGTCTGACATGTAATCAAACTGTAACTAGCACCCTCATCCTTTATACTGACGTGTGCTTCACCCTCGTGACTAATGATCTTTTTTGTGGGAGTCACGTAGGAGTAGGAAGGAGTCGATGTGCGTAAAGTGAGCGTATGAGCCAACACATGATCTGTAAGTGGAGACCGAGTGTGGTTGTGACGGGGGACACAACAGTTCATCTGCATGTGGAGTACCGACAGACAAATTGGGACATCTTCCCTCTTACTCCCATGACACCCGTGTTGAGGTCATGGGAAAAAAGTTAAATATTTCCTCTTCTCCGTGCCCTGGATTTTGCCAGCACTACTCCGATTGCACTGCATCCATCTAGGGCTCCCTGGGGATGATGTCATACGTTCAATATTCCGTTGTGATAACAGTGGCGCGGGCCAGCTCAGGTTGGCTTGGAAAGTCCACGAAGTGAAAAGGGAAGCGGAGCCAACACGAAAGCAAAAATACATGCGTAATGGCATATAAAACATTTCGGGGTGGAGTCGGATTTTCCTTCCATCAGGTCGGCGATACTCTTAGGAGGCAGATTACCGTCCACCACTGTGGTCCAGACTTATCTCAACCAGAAAGACGGACGTCATGACGGCTCCATAACGTGAAGCCAGGGTGCCTTGATCCACCCCTGGTGGCTGGCTGCAGTAGGTCATAAATCTCACCCCGCCATGTTAGTATGTGAAACATGGGCCAATTTCTTCCTTTATTTATTTATTCTCCTCCTCTTCCTTTGTCTTTGTTTGTTCCGCTTACACAGAATATGACAGCCTCCCTCACAGGGTAGATACCTCATGACTGGACATGAAAACAACAACTCGTTTAAATTTGCTTGTTTAAAGAATAATACGCACAAAGGGAATGTTGAAACGTCAAAATGGCAAACATTTAAAATGCCTCATCTGTGTCCTGTTGTCTTTGCAGGTGACCGTCGTCGACACAGGTGTGAGGGGGATGATCGCAGTTGGTTTGGTGCCTCAAAACTACAAACTAGACCATCAGCCGGGCTGGCTCCCAAATTCTGTGGCTTTTCATGCCGACGATGGCAAGTACGTATCACTTTATGTTCAGTTATATCCTGAGCATGTTTAAGGCCTGTCGCTTTTTTACGCTTTTGACAAAAAACGCCTCACTCGGGTGGAAATCAAACAGGTGAGCGCTCAGATTTGTTGTGGTTGCAGTGTAAGGCAGATTATTTGTGCAGAGGTGACACTGCTACTTCATTTCTTTAAAACCTGCGATACCTCCAGGCTTTGGTGTTGTGTTTGTGTGCACTTTGGATGATGACTCAACTAGTGTCTTCCATTTTTTTTTTACTTTGCCCATGAGTCAAGGGGTCAATACCTCAGATAGCCTGATGTGCTTTCAGGCTGTTCAAATGTGAACTTTTACCCTTGGGTTTGAATAAATATTTGATTTCCAAGCGAGCTTACAAGTCATTAAACGTGCATGCATGAATTGCCTACATAGAGAAGACATGTTTTTTTATCCAAAAAGTGACACAAGCTCTGCAGCTCAATATGTTAAAGAGGAACTGTGAGCAGAGCCCTTCAGTTCTGTTTCTCAAGAGCTGAGTCAGCCAAAGGTCATGTGATGGGACACATTAACATTTCATGTTCAGTTGTTAGAAACCTCCTCACGCTCGCAAGAAGAGCTGTCTCCGTCACCGTGAGAGAGTAAAACTTGGTCTGATGTTTGGAGAACTTGATGAGACCTGAAGTACTTGTTCACAGTAACACTTCCCCTGAAACAGTCGGACATGGCGTGCTGGAAACTAAAAGCAACCGACATGACACAAGCACTGTAATATCCGATACGATAAAGTTTGGGCTCATTATTTTTTACACCTTTGTCGGAGACAGCCAGGAGAGGACAGGAAATGACGAGCAGCGTTTGGCGTGATTCGAAGCGTGGATGTTTCGGTTAATGGTGCAGCACCTTAAAACGCCCAGGTCACCGGGGCGCTCCAGTCATTTCGATTTTTATTCAAACATCTGGAGTTTATCACTGTGATGAATGGGAGTCAGGACTTAACCACGGGGAAATAAAGGTCACGATATGATGTCATCTGACGAATAAACATCAGCGAGTGCAAACGGGAGCATTTCAAAGCTTGAGAGACACCAAAGCAACACATTCCGCTAGATAGTCTTCAACCAAATGTCTGACATGTCCATGCTTTTGGTCAAAGTAAAGACTTTTTTGCAAGTTATCTTCGCTGGTTGTCTGCGTGTAAATATACATGGAGCCAAGACGCACCTCGATCTCGAGTTACTTTAGTAAAAGTAAATGTTTTTTTTTTTTTTTACATTAATCATCTACAATGATATCCACTCAGTTTCCATTATCATTGTTTGAAATGGAGGGGGAGGTAAACAAAGCATGAAGAGACGGGGAGAGTTTCAACATGGTGACACAAAGTAATGGATAATGCTGCACATTGACACGAGTGGACAAACCTAAACGTGTAGACTGTTGTGGCCATGGTGTCGGTGTATGTAGAATTCATGGGTTCAGATAGAAGTAGTATTGTCGACAGCTGTTCACAGGAGTTCCCCCTTTTACCTCAGTTACCTGCTTTGCTGTTCTTGATGTGATGGACGGTATTTTCTGTGATACTTCCCGGGAAGAGCACGACGCAGATAAGGAGCTGAAAAGATCCCATCGCTACTTTGAAGTTCTTCTGCAAAATGGGAAAATCTGATGAGCCACTCATCTGTTCATTCTCCTCAATGTCTCTCCTCAGGCTGTATAATGGCAACACTGTGGGGCAGCAGTTTGGTCCAAAGTGCTGCAGAGGTGACAGGATCGGCTGTGGAATATCCCAGGACTCAGACGATGGTCAGCTGACGGTGTTTTTTACCAAGAATGGCAAAGAGGTACGTCCTCCATTACCCATGATCCACATATAATGCGATCGACTATATGTCTTTTGTGTCTCATAAAAAGGGAGTTCAGACTTCACCAAACAAACACAGGGTGTCAATTATTGTACTCATCTGAGTAGAATTGCACTTTTAAATACATATGAATGTGTCATTCCCATTGAAATCATAATGACACTATGATCTCAAAGTTGGGCTTAAACACCAAGATCGTGTGAATGAAAGTTTAATGACTCCTGCTGGATATAATCAATCAGACCCAAACTGGCCGAGACCCACCGTAGTTTCTGCTCGTGGTTGTGACCCAAAAGTTAAAAAAAGGTCATGTCATGCCGCTTATCCAGTAATCTGGGTTATGGGGTATTTCTACCAGCAGGTAGGGGTATCAGTGTCAGGGCCCGTGACACTGCAGCAGGGCATGAGTGGGATTTGGATTAGTGACCATTGCGTCCGAAGGGGACCGCTCGAACCACTGAGCCACTGCCGCCCAAGTAGAAACAAAGTGGACAGCACTTCTGAAATATGCAGAGTTGTGCATTTGCCCAGTTCACCCATTGAAGTAAGACCTTGACAAACAAAAGCTCCAGCGCTAATAAGATGAAAGTACAATTGACCACATTTCGCAGTGAAGTCAGACTTACAACCACAACCCTGAAATTCTACAAGCAGATCTCTGGTCAATGTATTGATTCCACCTCTGTGCTTGTATCCTGTGACAAGTGGTCAGAAGAGAATGGTCTCGCTGACCTTTAAACAACTCGTGCACCTTTGACTGAATGTGTCAATAGATCGGCAGCGTGGAAATCCCAGCGTCACCCGAAGCGCTGTACCCTGCCGTAGGAATGCACTCTCTGGGTGAGGAGGTGCTGCTGGACCTGAACGCTGAATGGGGGGTGGAGGAGGACGATGGACAGATGATCGTGGACAGTCATGAGGAGGACTGGGGCCGTCTCTATGATGTCAAGGTGACCAGCACGGTAGGTGCCCCTCAGTTCTAATGGCGAATAAACGCTTCAACATAAAGTCTGAAAGGTCGTCTCCCTTGTAAAGCTTCCCGCTGCGCAACGATACGCTGCTGTCGTCGGGAGGGGGAAGCGCAGGAGGGAGGGTTTAACCGAGGTCAGCCGCTCGCTGGTGTTTGAGGTCTCCTTTTGTCACAGCATCACTCATGTCACACTGCTGTCCGTCAGGGCTGCATTGTTGTGACAGTTAATGGCACTTTTTAATCAAGCGTGACAGACGGGTGATAAAAGAGAAGAAATCTCTGGTTCTGCCACCTGGAATTTGTCCTTTTATTTACCTGTCTGTTGTGAGAAGGACGGTGCCTGCGACACAAAGCTCGTCGATACTCTTGATGACTTTCACACCTTCTGTGTTTTGGTTTGGTCCGAACCAAATGACCAACAGACCAAAGCTGAGACCAACTCAATGAGGTCCTCTTGGTGTGGCTCAAACTGAAGCGTGGCTCAGTTTGCCAATGGCTCTGACTTTGAAATGGATTATATTACATGTATTTCATTTGATTACAGTAGCGAAAAAATAGTGGGTTCATTCAATTTTTCTATTCGACCTGAAAAACTGCTTTTAAAAACATCACCGCCCAGTGTCTCCAACCGATGTGGAGTTCGCGTGGTTGATGACAACGGAACATGTGTAAATCATTACAGAAGTTCTTTATGTCTGTGTGAAACCAAAGCACATTACATCCAATGTTCATAGGTACAAACAAAATCTCTGGTTTAGGTTTGAGGTTTGAAAAAGCCCTTTAACTCAAATCAGTCATCTGACCTGAGCTGTGTACATGTTGATCAACATGACCCGGTTCATACAGACACTCAGCAAGTCAACTTCCAAAACTCTCACTTAATTTCAAAAAGCAAAATTGCCAAAGTGGAATTGCAAGAAATTCTCGACAGAAACTCATTGTCGTACCTCTTTGGATGCAGTGATCTGTGACCAATCCAAGGTAAAGTAAAACGTTTAACTTGATAAGGATTGACAAAATTAGACTCACTCTAATGCACCTAATAAACAAATACTGAAATACAGCAATATCTAGATTTTCTCAGCAGTGCCATTTATCGTTTAGTGTCTCTAATCCTCTCTGAAACAGCTGGAATTCACTTTATGTTCATTCAGATACAAACATAAGCTGAACAGAAAGATGGTGAGAGGAGAGCAGCAGAACTGCCCTCAGGCAGGAGAGAATAACCTGCAAACTACATTCACATTTATTTCCCCTGCATTTCCAGCAATTTGGCCTCATCCTCACAACAAACCACCTTCTCAACTGTGTGTGTGCGCGTGCTCGTGTGTGTGGACCCTAATGAGAGGTTATTGCACATCCTAGTTTTGTGCTTGAGCCTCATTAGCTCTAAATCTTCCATGAAGACAAAACAATCTAAACTCTTATCTCACAGGTTAAAAACGGTTGAAATGTATTTGTTGTCATTCATTATTTAGAGATTCTTACTAATGAACTGAAACTGGCTGAGCTGGATTATTAAGCGATTGTTAGTCGCACTCGGTCCAACACCAACACCGACACCAGAGCAGCTGTTTACCTCTGTCTGCTCCTACTCACTGGAAATATGATAATTAATGGCTGTTTATTTAGAAAACAAACACTACTCTGTAGAAAATAATCAGTCTCGAAGACTAGACTCTAGCCTGGAAATGTCACCAGGTTGAACACGACATAAAGCTAAAGCTTTTTGTTTCTAATGATTTTTCTGTGATGGTGGTGATTTTTGCCTCTCCTTTGTGATTTGCATAACCTCCAGTTGTTGTTGGTGTTGATTTCTTATCACGTCATGAACAGACATCCCATCCCTGTCGTCGTGTCTCTGGTTTTAGTCTCAGCGCAGTGCGGGAACGACCAAATCACCTCCCATTTCTCCCTGAAAGAAAGAACTGCACAATGTTGTGACCTATTTCCATTTCCATCTCATCATCTCACATCCCCATCAGGGTAATGTGTGAATAATACATGTCCTCTCATCTTGTTGGATTCTTGTCTGTCCCAACCTGGGGAGGAGAAGGTGGAGGAGGAGGAGGAGGAGGAGGAAGCAGCAGCAGCAGCAGCAGCCTTGTCAGACGTGTTGTTACTGGCAGTGAGGTGCAGAATCCTGTTTGGAGGAACTGAGACAATTTTAGAGTTGTTATGAGCATTTACTTTAATTAGTCATTAAAAGTTGATCAGGATAGATCACTGTTTTCAGGCCGAATCTACAAAATCCTGAATTTGAATGAATGTCAGTCCCTCCATTATACAATATGGAGGACAGTGGAACAAGAGGCTACTTTGGAAATGGGGCGAGACCACGGTTTTTTTTTATATGGGACAGCAAAGCTGCTTTTTGTGTTGTTTTCATCAACCTACACCAGGAAAGCTCTGCAATGGTCCCGTGTTGCTTCACATGTCATGAGTATTGTAAGTCATTTGAAGGAACATGAAATTAGGACAGACGAACTTGCGCATAAAAATGGAGGTCAAAACATAAGCACACCCACCTTAAAGTGTTATATTCATGTCGTGTAGAGTTGGAACATGGTGTGATCGCTGCATGGAGCTGCTGTATTGAATGTTAATACCGTGGAAGTATCCCATCATAGTACATGCTGAACCAATCACTCTCAGCTCTCAATCATGAAACTTAGAAAGAAAACAGCGAAAGCCAACAAAATCAGCAAAATTGCCACAATCAGTGTGATTAGATCAAATTAAATTGGTAGAAATGAAGCCTCATTTGTGGGGGAAACAAAGATCTTGTCCTCTGGTTGTTTGATGGATGTACAATCTGTAAACATGGAGGTGTCTGACTTTGGCATCACTTTTGGGATCGAACAAGTCATCGGGTACAAACACACACAAGTGCAACAACGTGCTCCAATGTTCACAAACAACCTGCTGCGCAAGCCATCTCCCATTCGACAGCACACAAAGTGAACGTGTTTCCCCTTTGTGTGTCTCAGCTGCTGGAGTACACGGGGAAAGGGAAGAGCATCGTGGACGTTGGCTTGGCTCAGGCCCGTCGGCCGCTCAACACCCGCTTCCACTACTTTGAGCTGGAGATCACCGACGCCGGGGAGAAGTGTTACATCGCCCTGGGTCTGGCACGCAGGGTAAGAGCCCCCTCGGCCGATCCATCACCAGCACGCTCACGTGTCATGGCCACCGACAGGCCTGGTGTTCGTCGCCGTAAACGTTGCGCCGCTATCTGCTCGGGAGAGAAATGTGGTGTTTCCCCACCGTTGCGCCTCGTCATCCCTCTCCCCGGCTCGCAGCGCTGTGCTCACTGTTTCCAGGCTGAGTGATGGATGACCGAAAGAGGGAAAGCTATCAACAGAATAAATATTGTCTCATTGAAGCCCCACGCCTGGTTTTCCACAGAGGTTCCAATTACGTGTTCACCTCCCATCTTAACCACGGTACTGTTCGCGTCTGTCTCCACCCCCCCCCCCCCCCCCCCCCCCCCCCCCCCCCCCCCCCCCCCCCCCGCAGCCCCCCCCCCCCCCCCCCACCCCCCCGCCGCCACGTCTGTCCACATGACAAAGACGGAACGGTGAAGAATCAAAGGTATGCAGCATCTCCTCGGGCAAAGCAATTAAAGGTAAAATAACCCAATTAATTTCGCTCCATTATGCGGCATTTAATGAGAAACGATGAAAGCAGGTGACGAGCCGTATTTTGGAAACAAGGTGGGTGTGACTGACGGCGCGTTGAATGTTTTCACACCAGCGATGCCCCTGGCCTGGAATGAAATCACCATGAACTCATGCACATCCTGCTTAACATCAATAAAGTAGCGCCGTAACTGCCGAGTCGTCGTGTCAGCGAAGTGACGGATATGAGAGGAAGTGCGGGTCAGACCTTGTTGTTCTTTGTGTCCGGTGCTCGCTGCGCTCTCCCGGCGGAGGCTAATTGATGAGGTGTCAGTCTAATCAGGCGGCTGTTTTGCCAGCTGTGATGGTCACTCACTGACCGGGGTGGAGGCGGAGCATTTGCCGCGTGGGGGCGTGGTACACGGCCTGGGGTCAGACCTGCGTGGAGTGTAGGCATCCATTCGTTTCACCCCCACCCCCACCCCCACCCCCCCGCCCTGAATTGTTTTTCTCGACGCGTCTGTGGTTTTGGTGGAGCTGCATCGTGCATCAGACGGACGCCGTTGAAGTTTCTCTCCACCTCCTGTCATCTCCTCGCAAGATGCATCAACACAATTACCAAAACAAAAGCTCTCACTCCCTCTCTTCCTCGCATGGTAGCACACTCTCAAAGGTGCGGAGTCCGTAATTGGTTTCCAAAATCTTTTTCTAGCATAATAGATGAAATCCTTTAAAAAAAAAAAAAATTTATATTGTTTGTATGTTTACTGTTATTGAACATTCTATGTAACATCTATTGCTGGGAGTGGATCCCTCACTTGTGACTCTCCCTAAGGTTTCTACCTTTTCTTTTTTCCCCTGTTAAAAGGGTTTTTCCCCCGGGTAGTTTTTCTTTACCCTTGCTGAGGGTCCAAGGACAGAGGATGTCACCCACCCTGTAAAGCCCTATGAGACAAACTCTGATTAGTAAATGCGGGCTATATAAATATTCACATTCTGAAAGCCAAATAGATAAAGTTTCAATAGATGTGGTTTTTGTGGCCCTCGCTGTAAGGTAATAAACCTGATTAATCATTTCAGTTGGACTCAATAAAATGAGTACCAGGAGTGACAGTGACCTGAACTGACCTGTGCACACCCTGCACACACACACACACACACACACACCCTGCACACACACACACACACCCTGCACACACACACACCAGCACCACACACACAGCTAAGAGTCCTCACAACAAGCCAGCGAAGCGGACACCACAGAAGCTGAGGCGGTGGCCAGAAGGTCGCGATCCCGATGCCGTCTCCTCCGCTCTGCTTCCGGCAAAACCGTCAGTGTCAGTGCAGGTTCATGTGTTGTTCATGTGTAGCTTTCATCAGACGGCGCACAGGAAGGATGTTCGGTTATTCAAAGTGAAGCCTGTCATTAAAGGTGCGGTGTGTAAGGTTTGGTGACCTCCAGTGGTGAAGTTGCACGTTGCGTCCATCACCTCACCCTCACCCTTCAGCACATGCAGGAGAACCTCCGGTAGACTTCAGTTGTCATGAAAATTCAAATGATGTTCAGTATGTCCACTCTGGGCTACTGTAAAAAAAAACATGGCGGCCCCCGTGGAGAGGACCCGCTCCTCATGTAAATATACATCGATGGGCTCATTCAAGCGCAATGGCAAAACAATAAAACATTGATATATACTTCAATCTATACTTCTCCATAATCACCACAGTTTTGATCAATTTCATAGGTTCACTTGATGTCAGCCATCGCAAGACACGTTCCATCTCGGACCCTCTCTCACACACACAGTCATACGCAGACATATTCATGTGTTCATTGGTCGTACCGGATGCGTGCATTTGAATATTCTTCTACTTTCTCTGTTGTTTTTCAGGACTACCCCAAGAACAGACACCCTGGTTGGAGCAGAGGGTCAATAGCGTATCATGCAGGTGAGTTCTGGGTAATTCTGTCGGTGCAGGTTGATGTGACGAGTCAACATTTACATTTCATTTGCACTCGTTGCATTCATTCATGAGTCACCGCAGTAACCGAGTGCTGCGAGCAGAAGCTGGGTGTGACTGGGTGAATGTAAACTCTTCTGTAAATCGCTTTGAGACTCAATTAATCGCCACATAAATACGGACCATTTACATCAGGATACTTGTTTTGTTCTTTAATGGAAAGTACACATGTGGTCGAACCTCACTGACTGGGTCTGTGCCCGTACAAACAGAGCCTCTGTTGGAGCTGTGAAGCTGCTTTAACCCTCTTTGTTTTTCTCTGTAGATGATGGAAAGTTGTTCCAGGGCAGTGGGGTAGGGGACGCGTTTGGACCCCGCTGCTTTGAAGGGGACATTATGGGATGCGGGATCATGTTTCCGCGTGACTACGACCCTGATTTGGGAGGTAAATAGTTTGACACTGTCGACATTTCCCCCAAAGCACCGTGCGCTGCAGCTTTGTTTTCGTTTTCTGCATTTTTCCAGATGATGCAGACGACTGGGATTTCGATGTCATTCCCAAACCCTCCGAGGTCCAGAATGACTTGTATGCGAACAATGAAGATGATGACGAGGAGGAGGGCGAGGACGTAGACGGGAGGAAGGTCGCGGTGAGTTGCTGTCAGGGAGACGGAGGGATGGACTGTGAGTGATTGGCCGCAAATGTCTCTATAATGTCTCTGTTGTCATCTGGGGCTCGAGCAGGTGTTCTTCACCAGAAATGGAAAGGTGGTGGGCCGGAGAGAAGTGGCCCTGCCGGTCGGGGGCTTCTACCCGACGATTGGCATGATGAGCACAGGAGAGAAGGTCCGTGTGGACCTGCACCCCCTCAGTGGTTGAGCCAAACTGGGAGGAATCGGAACAGTGAAGTGGTGAAATCAGAGCTCAGGTACATTTTGGAGATTGGATTAATAAGTGAAACATCCGCGTCCAAGCGAGACTCCCAGATGTTACTTGAAAAATTCACTCCCGTCCAGGAAGTGGCTCCGTCACCCTCAGAATGATTCAACTTGCAAACACAAATCTTTTCAAATCTGGAATGATCAAAAATCATGTGTGTTCATTTGACATGTGTGCCTAAAACGTTGTTTCATAATGAAATTATTGTAAGAAATACTTTAACTAGGCTGAGGTTTGAAAGGGTAAAACACTATTTTCAACAATTACATCATTAATTACTCAAATGCAGAGAGAGAGAGAGAGAGAGCGAGCGAGCGAGCTACTGCAGTAAACAAACCCCATCTGTCCTTGTAGGAGGAGCATTTCATGTGCATCAGCAGATATGTAGCAGCTCTCTCTCGCTCTCTCTCTCTCTCTCTCTCTCTCTCCCTCTCCCTCTCCCCCTCTCCCTGCAGCCGCACTGCTCTCATTACCAGAGGCTCTGATGGTGTATTACTGACACCTAGTGGTGAGAAATGTCAAGTTACTCCAAAGGAGCAGTGGAGTGAGTGAGTTCACCCTGTAAAACATGCTGCTTTATGGCCGTGCCTCAGAGAGTGGGTGGTTTTTTTCCTGCGGACTGATGAGCAGACGTGCAGGTGTGTTGAGACCGAGAGCTGCGGGATGATCGGGTGAACTAACCATTTCAATCCAAAGCATCAGTGTTCTCATGCTGGGATGTCACAGCAGAAATATTCCCCTTGGCGCTCGGTCTGATGATCATGACAAGGGTTTTTGTAATTGGGTGTGTCACAACTGTTTTTATTTACTTTTTTAAATAATGTGCTGTCACTGAAATGCAGACAGGGAATGTTTTGCAATCGGTATGTTTAATCAAAGGACGCTCAAGGAAAACCAAAATATGACAGGAAAATATCATTAAAACCCCAGTGTGTAAGATTGAGGTGATTGAGCATATCATCACCAGATTGTAAGAAGTGATGTTTCATCACCAAACAATGAGCCTCCCGATGTAAATATGAATAAAGTGCTCAATCGGAACACAACAACTCAGATTCAGGGGATTATACACTCATAACTGTGTGATATTATTATATTAAGAAAATAACATAATTCAAACAGTTCCACCTAAATCTTACACACTGCACCTTTACGGTCTGTGTGGTGTTTAATGTAGTGTCTGTGAATCCTTCAGGTATTTGGATGGAAACAGATAAGTGATGCCAAAAGGGAACAGAGCTCTCAGATGGGGATGAGAGGAGAGACTGAGTTCACATAGAGTAGCTGTAACTGTTCTGAAAGGTCTGAATGTTGAAAACGAAGCCGTGTCAAAGATCCATCGCTCTTGAATATTTGTAAGTGAAACAGCGACCTCTCTTTTCCAAGATCATCGTGCGATTATATTGAGCCATTCAGCCATTGTTCTTTTCCACCATTGTTTGCACCAAACTCTTTCTCACCTTTAGAGTTGAAAAAATAATGATAATTTATAAAAACAAACTGATTTTTATTCCCTTTTGAAATGTTTCCAACAATTGCTTTTGTTTTAGTTTTTATTTTTCTAAATTTTGCACACCGTACTGTACAAATCATTAACATATTAAGTGCAATTCGCAGTGGAAGACAAATCTGCTGACACTCCATGTGTCTAGAAATGAAAGTACAAAGCGCTCATGCCTGGATCATGGATGTATCATAAGAACCGGATATACAGGAAGTGAACGAAGCTTTAAAACCAAAAAGACAGAGCGGACAAACGGTCGCACTCCAACTTCTGTGCTGGTCACAAGCGGCCTAACGATACCTTTCCTCGAGAGCTTTTATTGAGAAAACGACGACTATAAATACGATGATACATGAACACTCATTAGAATTTTTAAGACCTTCCAGGTTAAAAGTTCACCAGTAGTCAGTTTTTATATCTATTTCAATGTATTATAATGAACAAACATTACAGCAGTGGGGCTGGAAGTCGTTAATTCTCATGCTCAAGAGGCTGCACAAAGTCGAACTGCAAATGGAGAAGTATGAGGCGTTGTGCTTCAGCTTTCATTGAAACAAATGATGACATGTTCACCGAGCAGCTCACTGAAAACAACATACTGTATCCAATATTCATTGTTTGAAAAGATGTGCTGTCCATTGTGAACGTCCTTCTGCTGATCATGTGTCATCATTCAGTTGGAAAGGACCAAACAATTAGTGACGTGTCTCTTATATTTAGGCCTTTTATATCAAATACTTCATTATGTCCTCATCTTGCCTGTCAATCCTCCTCCTCCATGATTTTTGTTTCCTGTTGACTTTCCTCCCCTCCACTCTGCCTCGCTACAGTTGAAGCAATCAGACAAACTTGCCAAAAATAATTAAAAGATTATTCGCATTCGTTGCACCAATGACTTCTCTTTATCCTGTTTTCTCTCAAGTTTATTGTGAAACGTGTTTTGATGACTTTGAATATAAATTGGATTCAGAGTTTGAGATTTTCATTGAGGTGCATGAAGTTTACAAACATATATGTAAAAGTGTGTGTGTGTGTGTGTGTGTGTGTGTACGTGCGTACATGCGTGTGCATGAAAGTTCACAAGGCTGAAAGGTGAGGCTGTAAGTAAAATATGTCATGGTGGACGTGCAGAGACTGTACTAAGGCGGCATATTCTTGGTCTCAAATCAGACTATAGTCATGCAAGTTCTACTTTACCCTTACGATATAAGTGGGGAAACATGTAATAAACATAGATGTATATGTTCCCCGCTTTGAAATATCTCATACTAAAGTCAGATCTGTCTTTGTGTGTGTTCCTTCTGAAAGAAAAGGCCAAACGCCACATAATGACTGTTTTTTTTTCTAGCTCTCCCTGTAATTTAAAGCCACTTTTATGTTCCACAGTCCTTTGAAGTTTTATGGACAAGCTGCTCGAAATACGCCACTCGTGATACATATATAATTATCAGACAATGACATCAAATACTTGCATTGATTGAGTTTAATAGATTTCCACCTTTCAGTATAACCAGGAGTCATAAAAAAGCTGTTTCACATATTTTTTTTTTACAGTGTATTATTAAAAATGTAAAAAAAAAAAAAAATCAAATATTGGTCTTTCATAATGTATTTAAAGGCAGATATTAGATCATATGCACATACAAACACCTAAAACACTTTAGGAATGTTGCATAAAACACTCAAATCTGGCAAAGGTAAATTAATGAGCAACTTTTGACCCTGGTGAAACAGAAGTGACGGGCGGGATGACGGCGAACGGACGACTGAGATGTTTCTATGAATCGGAGTCGTCCTCGTCATAGTAGCGGTTCCTCTTGATTATGTCCTCTGCGCTCGGCTCCTCCGCATCGCTTCCGTCTTTGTCCTCCTCCCAAAAGCCCACATCCTGAGAGGCGCGGTTCTGCTTCGGCTGCAGAGGTGGAGAAGGGGATGGAGAGATGTCAGGAGAGATGCTCCTCAGAGAACCCTCCTCCTGCGTCGCCTTGTCTGCCCCAGCCGACACCTCCGCTTCCTCAACTCCTTTGTCTCTGTCCTCCTCCTGCTCGCGCCCAGCGGGAACGCTGTCCTCCGCGGCGGCGCTGCCACGCTCTCCGTCATTCTTTGGCACCTTCTGCTCCGTCTCCTCCCGCTGCTCTGCTTTGTTCTCGCTGGCCGACTTATCGGATGGGTTCTTCTCCTCGAACGACGCCCTCCATTCCTGCAGGGACTTGAGGGGCCGCCGGGGCTCCCTGGGGGCCAGACTGGGAGCGGGGTTGGACTTGGCCAGGAGGGTGAAGGGCCGGCTGCGCTCCTTCAGAGACGAGCTCCTCCTCAGGCTCTTCAGCTCGACCCGCTCCGAGCTCTGGAAGGACGGCGGCACCTCGTCCTCTGGCGGCCACTTGGCTTTCCAGGGCCGGACGGAGGGCGCGCTCTCTGTGATGGGACTGAGCGCCGACGTCCCGGAGGGGCTCTCGCCGGCGGGGGGAGGCCAAGCGATCTTCAACCTGCGAGTCTCAGCCGGCCGCTCTGCCGGCTCCTGCTGTTCGGTGGAGTTGACGCGTGTGTGCGCCCGCGTCTCCAGCAGCGCCGTCATATCTGTGACCTTCACCTGTGGGGACATTTCCTCCGTTGGGGTGGTCGGCTTTTTGTCCGAGATGCTCTCGGCCGGACACTTCGCCCCTACCGGTTCCTCCGCCTCTTTGGGCTTCTCCGCCTCTTTGGGCTTCTCCGCCTCTTTGGGCTTCACTGCCTCGTCGTCTTCCTCGCCCTCCATTCGAGGTTCCCACAGCTCCTTGTGTGGGCGACGGCCGAAGCCCTCGTCGTAGTTGCCTTTGGCTTTGAAGAGCTGATTGAAATGGGGCTTACAGTAGACGTTGCCATGCAGAGATGCGTAGTTCCCGACACTGGAGACAGGGGGGGGGCAGGAATATGATTTAGCCTCAGGGGGAGATTGTACATTCTGAGACCAATTATCCTCTCTGAGGTCCTTCCACAGCCGCTCACAGAGCAGTGTGCTCACTACTTTCATTAAGAAGACGCTTGGCAGCCAAACACTAACCTGAGTGCCGTGCTGCAGTGGACACAGCGGAAGCAGCCTTTGTGGTAGACGTGCTGTTGAGCCACCAGTCTCTCCAGGGGGTAAACCGTCTTTGAGCATGTGAAACACGTCTCCCTCGCTGGCGGGCAGAACTTCTACATAGATAAATATAAATGATCAATTTTCTTTTCCATTCGTAACCGACGACATTTGAAGTGGGATTCGTGCTGATGGTTTGCGCATGATGTGGCCTGCTGGTCATGAAGAGTGACTCACCCTGGAAGCCTTGGATGGCTCACTGCTCTCTCCTGAAAATACACAAAGCACACAAAACCTTCCGTCAAAGGAAGATTCAATAGCACAGAGAGCAAATCTCAATCAAGACGCCAAATTAATTTGGGAACGTTAACGATCCGTTTAATTCTTAAATTACACATTTGTGGTCCTGTGTGTACGATTTAGTTGAAATCATTTCCATTTCCACTAGCAGAGATTGAAGTTAAAGTAATTATACCGAGGTTTTACGGGTGGGGAATCACCTTTATGATCTAATTGCTGTTTTCATTACCCATGAATGAGCTCTTTGTATTTACATCAGGGATGGGTCGAACTTGTTAGGTTGGCATGTTGCAACTCAGTGTTTTACAGTAGCCCAGAATGGACACAAAACTAAACACCTTTGAGTTTGAATGATATCTAAAGTCCGGCATAGAGGTTCAAATGTACCTTCACCACCTAATGTCAACAAATCCTAAACCATGTACATTTAATCTGTTTCTCGTAACTGTCCTTCAACCTTCCACCAGGACCTACCATTGCACTCGTGGGCAGTTGCGTGTTTCTGAGGTGCAACCACGATGGTTTTTGAGGCAGGCACCTCTGTGGCCGCACCCTGTGGGACACAAACGCAGGAAGTGAAAAAAAAGGCTTTGTGTTAACTGACTGAAGCATAATAAACCTCTCAGTATTCCTCTATTTCTGGAGTGGGTAGACAGGAAGAGATAAAAAAGAAGGAGTGAGGGCGCAGACAATGGGTACAGTAACTTGACTGAATGGATTAACGCAGGAAAAGACATAAATCATCAACACACATTGTTGTGTCCATGTTAACTACACTTTGGTTTGTTTAAGGTTCGCCCCTAGTTCGCTTACAACCAGAGTTTCTTTTGTTTTCTAAATTCCAGCCATTTTGTTCTGAGTGACCACACAGTGTACATTTCAAATGGAGACGTACATTTTGATTGAACTGTATTTGTATGAACTCACAGCTCGTGCGGTGCCTTGCTTGGAAACAGCCGCCTGGTACTTTGCCATCTTCTCCCTCAGGGACAGGGACTCCAGCACTCTGTCAGTCACAGCGAGGCCTGAGGCAGGAGAGGATGGTGGTTTTCGTTTAGATCAAACTTTGTCGAGGTTAAACAGTGAGGATTCTTCGTCTGTTTTAAAGTATCCCTCAAACCCACCAGTCAAACACTTCTGAGATTTCAAATCAGTAACAGACTAACGCAGATTAAGTGTCTGCTGTCACCACATCTACATGAAGCACTTGTCAGCGGTCTGCGTGTGCGCGAGTGTCTGTCTTTACCGCTTTGCAGTTCATTGTCCTCCGATGAGGCGCTGCGCAGTATCGTCCTGCTGACCTGTGAATGGAGCGATAAGGAGATTAGTTTACTAAGTGTATCAACAGAGAACCTGCACCGGCCTACGGCCAACATCATCTCTGACTGTGTGTAAGGACAGTTCACTAAACTGGGCTGATGATCACGTCTGTGGTGCACTCATTGAACTGTTCCCATGTATGTACAACATGACAATAAAATATAAATAACAATACAAATGCACCGAATGAAGGTCAGTGCTGCGTGGAGACAAGTGCTGAGGCCCGGAAGTTACAGGGAGGGGCTGCGTTCTTATATATTTACACGACAAAAACTGCGCCGAGTCACTCGATTCATCTTTAATGTCGGTGTCACATCTCCTGAACTTACCATGTTGTCACCGTCACTCTTTGCATGTATATTGTTAGGGACCCAGGGAGGTGCAGTGAATTTGGTGCATTTCGGACGCACTCTAATTTCAGTATTCGTTGAATGAGGCTGTGACCAGTTGTCTCTGGCAGAGGCTGGGACTTGACAACAGAAATGACTTTGATCATGTCAGTGGCTCTTTGTGCTGGAGTTGTGCTGCAGCCTCAGTGTCCTGGGGACTGAGCCCAGCAGTTGGTCTTTAATTGCCTAAGTTCAATCACTGCAGGTTGCTTTTACAGTCTTAGAAATGAGAGCTTCAAACAAATTCCCAGCAGGCAGGTTTCGAATAAGCGCAGAACTAGTTATCAAGAAGAAACAAGAAATCCACAATTGAAGGGAAGGTTGTAGTAACTAGAGTATTAAGAATTTACCTGGACGGACACCAACATACCTAAGAGCTTCAGTCATGAGAGCAAAAACATTTCCACTGGATTTTACTGTGTGTGTATGTGTGTGTGTGTGTGTGTGTGTGTGTGTGTGTGTGTGTGTGTGTGCCGAGTGCACATGTTACCAACTCTAATGGGTAAACCAGACAGTTTCTCTCCCCAGTCATCCTGTACACGCATGGGGGGAAAGACTGTGTGCCAGTTAAAACAGCCCTTTTCTTCAGGCAGCTTGACTGAAGCTGTGGAGTCGTGTCGTGCCACCGTCTCCTTCAGCCAAACGTTATAAAGCCCTCCAACTCGCTTGTAAATTTTCACCAGCACATTTTTCACTTCTTCTTCCCGAGGGGTGATGTAACTGTGCACGTCATCACACTATGGCCAACTTGAATGTTGATTTACTACATCTACACAGAATGACACACACGCACACATACCCACACACACACACACACACACACACAGTAAAAACTAAAGGTCAGAGCTGGTGGGTGACACACACACACACACACACACACACTCTGGTTAATGAAAAGTGAGATAAAGACGGTTGATCTTGAGAAGTGATCCTCTGAAGAATGAAACAGCCCTAGGTCAGGAATGTCCCTGAATTCCTCCGCTGAAGAATGGTGAAGAGTGGAGCGCTTGTTGTTTTGGGCAGAGAAGGACATTCACACACACACACACAAGGAGAGGAGCAAGTGGGGGAGTCATGGACAACGGTAAAAAAGGTAATGTTTTGAAGAGTATAGGCTCAATTCTGAACGGATTCTTTCTGCACAGACGGCAGATAGAGAGGAGGTCTCTGAATGAGGAGCAGCACTATGGTTGGTCTGTGGTTTGGTTTCTCAGTGCAATTACTTTTATAGTGTACGGCTACAAGGTACGTGACAATGGCTCTGTAAGAAATCCAGAGGTTCTCCTTTGAAAACGTCAATTAGTGGTGCTCGAGAAGGGATGCCGGGTTGCACATCGCGGAATCAACCACATGTGAGAGGCATGGTGACTTGAGTTTCTCGTGAGGAATTCACAGAATATGTTTTACAAGACCAATCAACATTGTGGTCACAGTTGATTCCTGAGCGTCTGGTTCACAGCCTGTACATTCACAGCTGTTGAAGTGGTGGGAGAAAATGAGGAGCTTGATTCATGTCTAAAAAATGCAAAAAAATACAAAAGGACCTTTGTGGTGGTTTTCTAACCACTCAACATAATTATCATTATTCTATAGAAATGTCCTCATGCTTTTCTGGCATGTTCCTTGTGATGTGGCTCAAGTGCACGGGAAGTGAAATTTGCCAAACGAGAATGACGCTGTTCTACACTGAATCCATCTATGGCTTTACGATGTCGAGTGACGCAGAGAGATACAATCACATGACCTGGTTCTGTTACCTTGCTTGGAGCATCCTCTCCCCTCTCGAACTTCATCTTCAGGTTGTTCAGTGGCACTCGGGGTTTTTCATAAAAGGCACGGGGGCTGGTCGGAACTTGCTCGTCGAGCTTTTCAGGTCTGTCGCTGCGTGTCACCTCATCCCTTTCCATCCCTCTCTGTTCCTCAGCCTTGGATTCCTTTGGAGTTGCCGATGGTTTCTGAGCGGCGGATTCTTTGCGAGCTGCTGGCGCTTCAGGGCTTTTTAATGGAGGGTCTTCACTGATGGACGGAGGCCTGACGAAGGTGAGAGGTCGGCGGCGAGAGATGGCTTGACCTGCGGGTGGGCCGGACGAGGGCTTGTTCTGGACGAGGTTCTCCGGTTGCTCCCAGCGCTTCTTCAAGGCGCTCAGGTTGCCTGATCGCAGGGAGGGCGTCGAACTCTCGAATGCCTGAATGGAAAAGAAACGCAAAAGTTAGGAGGCAGTTAATATCTCGATGACGTCACGACCAGAAAACACGTTTTCCGTTTGCATTTCCATGAAGCACATACTGATTCACATCCAACTTCAACCCCAATTCGGCACAGCGGAGAAAAGGAAATACCAGGGTCTGAACCCGGCTCCACTGACAGATTAGGTGAACAGCTGTTCAAAGCTGCAGATCCAGGAAATAGATGTTTTGCTGCGGCCGCTGAACCCAACGGCCGGCTTGGGACAGAGAAAGCAGGGCTGAGCTTGCAGCCACATTTTTCAGTGGCATTCCTTTCCACACAGCAACTTCACCTTTCCCTTAAAAAAACCACTGAGGACAGCCCAGTTGACCAGCTTTCATGACAAAACACGTCGAGCGGCAGACCGCACAGCAGGAGGGCTCACTGCTGCGGTTTGTGACCTGCAGGAACTTCCTTAATTATAAAAAGAGGAATGGCACTGTGGAGGAAGAGGATCTAGACACAAGTATAAATCACCGCTACATGTGAGACTAATGAACTTATAAATCTCTTACAGGAAAGGTGCCTCATTTTAGTGGCATTAATGAACATTTTAAACGAAATGTTACTAATAATGTTATAAAAACATTTACCACGGACGCAATATAAACTTGATTATGAGACGATCGGCAACGGTAAACAAAGACGCCGATAAGTGACAGAAAAGTTACAGAAAAACTTGACATCAACTGATGTAAGTGTCCAAAAATAAGTACGTTTCACACAAAATGGAAATAAAAGAGTGGAAGAATGAAATGAGAACATAAAGTCTAAAGCGCTGAACAAAAAACCCCAAGTGGGCAAAAAGAGGGCACAATTACTGCCTTTGTGTCGCAACTGCCGAGCCGACACAAAGACGTGGACAGTGACAAAGATTGTTCCTCATTTTCTGGACGATAAGACAAATAAAACAAAAACCTCTGGCGATGTGACGGAGCGACCGGGCGCGGTATAACCACAAGCAGGAGGAGGGGGTCCCTTGGTAGGTCCTTGTGTGCAGGTCTGTGAGCTGTGTGAGAGGTAGAGCTCCACCAGATGTCAGCGGCTAAACTACAGCTGCTTGTAAGAGTTAGCCCGGCCCCTTCAACACCAGCAAATGTGAATGAGGGACAGAGAGATACAGAGAAACCCAGGAAACCAGAGCAGGAAATGATACATTCAGGGAAAAGTTAACTCTTTGTTCGCTGTGTCGGCTCGGACATTTTTTAAGTCTTGGGTCACTAATGCAATTAAAACAGTGAATGTACAAAGGACATGTGTGTAGAGTAGTTTTAGATGAGGACAATGTATCAATGTATGGAAGGATACATTAATATAGACATACTCTGAAAAACACTTGAATGTTTTATATTGAATTTGAAACAGAACTGAGAGTAGGACATTGTGGCTCCATAACATTTACTGACAGCTCACCCGTCTGGGCTGAGGAGGAAATTCATCAATGGAGTCAATTTCAACAGTAATTTAGTTTTGCAGACACATTCATCTCAGCCTTTAATCTACTTCATTTCTTTCTCTAATTCAAGTTGCTAAAACTGGAAGTCTCATTTTTAAACATGATTTTTTTTAAACGTATGGCATTATTGATAGATACGATTATTTCAGCGTATTAATAAAAACTTTGTTCTGTTCATTATATAAATACCACAATAATGTCATTGTTCTCTGTCACTAGAATCAGTATCTGATATTTCAATAGCAATCTACCATTGTAACAAACCCATCTCATATGTTTACCGTGAAATATGATCCTGTTCTGAATTGCACCATCAGAAAGGACTGTCAGCATATTTTATGATTGAGGGAAAAGCTTGTTCAGCAGAAAATCCTAACATCTTTATGTGACATTAAAAAAAGTCACATAGAGTTTTCTTTTTTACAGCAGATATTTTATGGTGCTTTGCATATTTATTTTAATTGCAATGGCACAGTTACTTTTCATCTTATAAATTGTTCATTGATACATGTTACCAAATTATCTACTGAACTATTGTTTCATTGTGGGACACACACACTCACACACACACACACTCTCGCGCGCACGCAAGCACGCACAAGCACAATTAGAGCTAGGATGCCAGATGGTCTTTTATACTCCCATTTGAACTTGGTTTAGACTTAGATCAGTACACGTGTTATCCTTCAATATTCCCTTTAACCTTGTGCTTCCCTGTTTAAGTGTCAATCTAGCTCATATACACACACACTGTCCATTTCTGAAACTAGGTAACTATGAGAAAACATACCAAAACTACAGTACAGTTAAAAAGGAACAAGACAACTTGAAGTTGGATTTGCTGTAATGATATTTTCTGTTAAGCTCCTCTGATAAAAGTACTTTCCTTATAGACCAAGTTTCAGGAAGAAATGCAGGAATGTTCCTTTAACAAGCACAAATAGCGCATCTACAGATCAAAGCCTTCTGTTTATTGTCATTACCAGTCAGACCGTTAAACAAACACTGAAGAAGCCAACAAGTTTGGACCAAACTGCTGCCTCTCACACACGCATGCATACACACAAACACACACACACGCACACACGCCGCCATATTACCTTGTATTTCTTCATGGTGATTAGCTGATCAGTAATTCATTTAATCTCTATCCAGGTTTATTTAGCGGTTTTGCACACTGACAAAGCAGCGAGCCTACAGTTGGACACACAGAGACTATTTGCGAGGGGATTACACTGAAGACGGATTATAGGTTTGATAGTCTGCCCACTGCAACAAGTGGCCAATGAGAGGTCAGCCAGGACAAGACATTTGGACCAGACACTGTGTTGGCATGGTGACTCTCCCTCTCTCTCACACACACACACACAATGTGCATGCATGCATGTGTGTGTGTGTGTGTGTGTGTGTGTGTGTGTGTGTGTGTGTGTGTGTGTGTGTGTGTGTGAGTGTGTGTATAATCCATCATTTTAACAGCTGTAAATCACAATTCAGTGATTCCTGTATTGATAGGACCGCATACCTGAAACTTAATTTATCTGTCATGGATACGTTTCAGGAGCAGACGTACATTATATTTTAATAATTGAAAAGTTGGAGAAGACGTCTATTAACCGAATAAAAATCAAATGGAACAGAAAGAACTTACGGATTTTTTCTTCTCTCCCATCTCCTCCGCAGCTTTCTGGTACCTAAGAGACAAGGAAACAACAGTGACCTCTGGTGAAGGAACACATCAGAGCAAGTGCAGTGTTTTCTGAACATCTTTGATACCTTGAGGCTGTCGGCCGTTTCTAATTAAAATCAACTAATTAAAAATGTGTGAGAGTAAAACATGTCTCTTTCCACAGCGAACATTGATGTCAACCCGGTGTTACCCACTTGGAGAAGCGGTCGGCGATGGCGTTGTTTTTCCCTCGGCCGCTGAGGGACAGCTCTTTGGCAGTGATGCGCAGAGACTGGGTCACCCAGGACCGTCGACTGAACGGACCGCTTTCCATCTCTGCCAGACTCAACCAGGGGATCTGAAACACAAACACACCCACCGTGAGCAACAGGTATTACAAAACCTCCCGTCTCTCTTCACGTCTGCATCATGCACCCCCCCCCCCCCCCCCCCCACCCACACACACATTTACTCTGACAAAATCTCGGTTCGTTTACAGTCAGATTACTTTTAATCTCACTACGATGTCATGTCATGTCATGGAGCTATTCCTTTCGGCCAATGCAGACCACCCTGCTCACACTAATGTGTGGTAACGATAGACAAGATTTCCACAGACAAAGAAACCCTTGTTTTCGACAGATAAACAGGGCTAAAAAACCTATCGCAACATGTCTGGGAGGCTAGTGCCAGAGTCCGGGTTTGTACATGAAGCATGACTGTCTGCTTGCTGAAATCACTGATTTACAGGTTTATAACATCACGTTCTCCGTCACTTTAACTCCCGTCACTCACCCACCTACCCGCACGCATACCGCAGAGTGTGTGCGACATGCGCACATTGTTGAGCTCATGAGCAGCGTGTTCAAACCTGCGCCGGGGTTTGTGCCGCTTGACTGAGGGATGGAAACTGCAAACCAATGAAGTGAGCGGGTGCACGTTATCATCCTGAGAGGGCGAAATCGCCAAGGGCAACATTCACAGACGACCGGAGTTTACAAATACAACAACAGTTGTATTTAACCACACACCACATTTAAATAAGAGCTTCTGAGGGATGATGATTCAGATCCTGTGTGTCATTATGAGATCAGGGTACGACTTCCTGTCTAAGGTCTCAGACAGTATTTTATGACTCGTACTTTAAATGGCCGCAGTGCACAGGTGACGGACCTGATCGTCATTCCTCTTTTTATTCGTGCTGTCTCACTGGCGTGGATCGATGAGATCATCGCTGAGGTGCTGAGTGACACTGATGACAGCAAGTCTTGTCAGGACTTTGGACTGGGCTGCACTGAATTTCAACATAAGCCTAATTCGAAATAGTCAAATGTGACTACACTTCTGACTGTGTCACTGCATCTTTGCTCAGCTTTATATTACATACCAACAAACTGTTATATTAACTAAATATTATCATTGTCATTCTTTATCATGTCATACATGCTGGCCTCTGTGGGGTGGGGGGGAGGGGCACACTCCTGAAATGGAATTCAGAAATCATTGAGTTGTAATAAACGAATGAAAACATAAGAAAATGATTTTATACACCATTTCTGCCAATTGAAATGGAAAAAATTAAACCTAAATCTTACACACAGGACCTTCATCAAAATAACAACCCACATTCGACTCACTACATTAGTATAAAGCATGATTTACTGCTCAGGAGCTGTTATTCGGCCTCTTGGGACAGAGTAGCCTGAGGCTAATTACTGTTGCTACAGGTTTTGAAGCCTGACGGGCAAGTTTGTTCGCTTTGTCAATTCATCAGTCGCATGTTATTCTATTGAATAGGTGACGAAGCACGACAGCACTGTAACTTGTCAAACAAACTGAAAACAATTTTTATTAGTTCGCCTCTCCACTTTGTGCTGTTTGTCCTTTCTGATGACAACAGAAAGTCGGAGCCCATCCCACCAAAGTCAGGGTCACGCCCTAGACAGGTCATAGGTGCATGCGTCAATGGGAAACCAAAGGTAAAGTGAGGTTTGAATCTCCATTCCACCCATTTTGCATGTCCTCAAACCACAGACAGTTGAAGCTAATCCGGAACAGCCCACAAAAAACACTGAGGACTGAAAATAAAACTCAAAAGTCCTGTTCACTCTAGCTGCATAAAAAGAGGAGTTGATGTGACCAAAAGTATCATCTGAAGATCTGCTACATACACAGCAGCAAACGTTGCTCGTTGAAATAGAAAACGGGTTGGACCATATCGTATGATCTACCTGAGTGTGAAAATGATCTATAGATTTTCTTTAGCATGACCACATTTGGAAATCTGACACTGCATAAACAAAAGTGTCTTTTCAGTGTTAAAGAGGGAGCACATTTTACCAGGGTCAACAGAGGCTGACGACCTTCACTGGATCTCAGGTCAATATTTACATCCATTTTCATATAATTAAATGTTCCAATGGCTCGTTTTCAGGTAAATACATGTAGAGGTATCTATATAGCTTGTGCGTGTATCAAATTTATTAATAAGTAATTATTTAGATCAAAATGACACAGTGACATTTACCCTGTATGGATTGGCTGCTTGTGATTTTTCAGGGACGATATTGATAATTATTATTTGTAGATAATCTAACAATCACAAGCAATATTTGGAACCAAACTACATATACACTAAAGCTTAAAAATATTTCTGTCAAAATGTATGTTCAGAATATCATCACTATCAGTACAAAACTACAATTCAGTGCCTTTATCAAATGCTCAAAAAGTTACTGAAGCAGCACTATGAGTAAAAGGGAAAGGCCAAAAGAAATAACAAATGTTTACACTTAACTTTATCTGTGATCACATATCTAGTTAATCTACAAAGTGAAGAATATCAGCCCCTATGATCAACCAGAACAAAAACAATCTGACCTCCACTTGCTTTATTAAGCCTGTATTAACTTGAAGTATCCTCTGTATAAGAAATAGATGATGAATTGAGTCATCTAGAGCTCACTGCATAGTTTTAGTGAGTGCTAGAGCTGTAAACACATTATCTTTGTTGTTTTCTGCGACAGACAAATGGCTCGCCGTTGATCAGAGGCAGCAAAAGTCAGCAAATGCAATCAACACACTGACAATAGTGGCTCTGTTTAGGCAGAGAGTGAAAAAAAAGCCAAACCTTATCTGAAATACGAGCTTTTGAAGTGTGGTCATCTGGGCACGACCGTTTAATTTCATCTCACTCACTTGGTTATCAGCCAGAGGTTGATAGTGACCTTTAAACCCTCAAGTTCACCTTAACAACAGGTTACCAAAACATGGCTGGAAACGGTGTGACTCATGGGGGGGGAGCATAATTAGTTCACACCTAAGATTCAATTGTCAGTAAAGAGACATGAGAAAAACAAAGTCGTTAACGTGTAATACTAAGTTTGACCTCGAGATTCAACACTTGAATGGACCAGCAAACAGACGAGTGTTACAGTACCATAGGAGCAGCTATGTTATTTGGAGAACTTCAATCACAGGTGTATAACAATAGATTTGATTGGCGGTGAATAATTAACAGAAAATGACCCACTCGTGTGATACATAAGGAAAAGTGCAATTTGCTGTCGTAAAAAGTTTTGCTTTGACATTCAAATAAAAAAGGAGATAAGTTCAGTTGGTGATAAGCCCAGCACACGATAGTCTGACATCGATTTGTTCAAAAGAGACGTCGTGTTCTTCTGACACCAAATACGCGCATGTGAGTTATTGTAAATAAAACACCACTTAGAACTTCAAATCATCCACGGGCTCGTTTTACCTTTCAAACACTTAACTCTGTTGTATTTACATTTAGAATTACTCGTACTTGTTCATTATCATTGTTTCTTCGAGGCCTTGCTTAATATTGTCTTACCTGTGCGAACTTCCTCGGAGTCACTCCCTCCGTGGGACCTGCGACAGACACCTGACACTCACTGCGTCATCGACCGGCTAGTGCATGGAACCTGTCCCTGAGGGGGCGGGGACAGTGCGGAGATGTCCGGGGAATGGAGGAGCCAGGTCACGTGATCTTACGGACCAATGAACCTCGGTATTACTCCCTCCCCCGCTCTTACCCACCTGGCGCGCGCGCGTGTGTGGTGCGTTTGTGCGTGTGTGTGTGTGTGTGTGTGTGTGTGTGTGTGTGTGTGTGTGTGTGTGCGTGCGTGTTTGTGTGTGTGTGTGTGCAACAGAATTCCTCAGAACAGATGGATCTATTCTTCTTGCTTCTTATCTTTTCTGTGTGTTTGCTGGTCTTGCTCATTTGTGACCAAGCATCATGTAGGCGGAGGGGTGGGATAACCTCAGGGGCAAGACAGGCAGTCATTTAACTTGCCAAACATGAGGGCACACTGCATTTATTGACATTCATAAAGGAGCCTTGGGCGATACACACTTACTCCTTAAGGATCACTTCGTTTGAGCTAGTGTGTCGGATTTGGTGATATCTAGTGGTGAAGTTGGATGTTGCAGTTGAATAGGCCTACTCCCTTATTTCAGCCTCATCCACAACCTATATAGTTACGTTTAGGTATTCAAACTTTAATGATGTTAGAGGCAATGGTAAATTCATGGTGTGACAGCATGGTGGACACCGTAGTATATATCTGCAAGTAATGCAAATATAAAGGCTTATTCTAGGATAATGAGAACGATGGTTTGCAAATTCAGATGAATATAAAATGCAAGTCAGAATGGAAATCATTTCACCTAAATCTCATGCAAAGGATCTTTAAACAGAAAACATATAACTACAACTATCTGGAAGAATATAAGTCATTAGGATAAGATGTGACTTTGAGACTTGGAGTTGTGCTGAATTGCACTGTGGCTTACTAATTAAACAGCACAGTCAAATTGTACCAGTGTTTACTCAAAATGGGCAACAGAACAAATTATATTTTTCGGGATAGACATGTAAGGTACATATATCGTTTAATGTATTTTTCAAGTGAATACAGATGAATTTCACAGACCCAAACACTCCACATAACAACATAACCAGTAAATAGATAACTGGACACTTTTGAAACAATGATATCTTTGTGGGATCTTGCAGCACCAAGCACGAAACACTGGGGGGAAACAGGTTAACCCGGGGCGTTGCAAATTTGATGTTTGCATAGCATTTGCCTTCTAAATAAGGCTGCCTGGCTGGAGTACTGAAAAGACTGATCATGAGTTGATGTTTAAAAAGACCTTTCCTCATGCTCCAAAGTTGATGTCTGACCTGTTCAATAGCCCTTGAATATGGCAGTGTGTGTTCACAGACTCAGGCAGTGGTGCAGTGAACAGATCATTCTGAACTTATGCAAAGAGCAGTATGTAAGTTACTGACCGTGCTTCGGGAATGAATACTCTAAATTCTGAATGTTTCACTGTTGTGTCACAGCCACAGCTGACCAAGAACATTCCCATTCTACTGAACCAAATGTTGTGAATTCGGAAAATGAGACATTTAAAATGTTTTCCAAAGAAAGATAAAGTTGAAGGAATGTATACGATTTGATAAATAGTAAGTTAGAAATGTATTCTAAAAATTATAGTATATAGACGATAATACCTCGATGATTTTAACAATGGTTATCGTCCCGTAAGAAATGTGCACGAGATATATTTATTCATATTGCCTTTTCAATCACTAATAAATATATAATTTAATAGAGATGAAAAGCCCATGGAGTGGAGATGGCTGAATCCCTGTTGAGACACTGGGCTGTGGTGGGCATGGTTTCCATGGCATGGTGTGTAAGATTTCAGTAATTTTTGTCACTTATATAATATTACAATACCTAAACTGACATTTTATTGAATTTATAAGCACCTACATGTATTATTATTAACCTTGAATGAGCCCATTAATGTATATTTTCATAAGGAGTGGGTCCTCTCTACAGGGGCCGCCATGTTTTTACAGTAGCCTAGAGTGGACACACTAAACATCTTTTGAGTTTAAATGACAAATAAAGTTCACCATAGGTTCTCCCATATATAGAGAGAGGTAAGCGAGATACAGCGACTTCACCTCTAGATGTCCCCAAAACGTACACACCGCACTTTTAAACAATATGTCATACCACATGATTTTTCTAATTTTGCCAATAAACATTGAAATGTTTACCCTCAATTTTCACACACTGGACCTTTAATCAAAACCTACATTCACACTATACACAGATAATAGACACTGTGTTCATCTTTAGCATCAGAGAAATATGCAGAAAAGAGGGGGTACACTGCACGGTGCAGAGCAGCATCACAAAAGATAATCCATCACTGATCAAATTGTTAATGACGTCATCCCCACATTAACAGCAGCTCATGTACTATCGAGCCATCTCATGTTATATTTATCGTATTTGGGGGGAGAGAGAAAGGACGGCATCGGCTGCAATAACACCAATCAAATTACATAATCATTGAAATTAATTACAGGACATATATCGTGCAATGATGCGAGCACTCGTGTTAACGCATCCATTATGTTCACGTCCATTTTTTCTCTCCCTGTAATTTTAAGCGCCCACTCCTTCCTCCTACTCATATGTGCCACTTCACTCGTGGTCTGCTGCTTCAAACTGCGCGAGGCCAGCGCCGACACAGACACGTCGAAATCACATTCGAGTGGGCGTTAAACCTTTCGAACACCACACGCATGGATTAACAACACATTTTTCTCTTTGCTACATCGAATAAGACTGTGTGTTGCCGGGCGCTGACAACAGAAGATGACCCTTTACTCTTCGCTGGAGGAGGCTCCGTTGCTGCTGCTGTGTGGGGGAGTGGGTTACATCCTGTGGCGTTTCCTGTGTTTGTAAACTAGACGCTGCTGAAAACGACGGAGGAGAGGAGCTTCTAAGGTAGATTTTTACACCGATATTCTAATCTTATTTCGATGTTCCGTTTGGTCCATTTTGTTGTTGTATGTCAAATGTGCTCGTATGTGTCGAAAATCGCATCGAGGGAGTGGGCAGTCAGTGTTTTTTTTGATCGAATATCACAACGCCAACGCTAGCCGCGGTTAGCTAGCTAACAAACGTTAGCATCGTCGTCGAGAGGGGGAGGCTCTCGCTGCGACGGCCATCACGGACGTCTTTATCGCCCAATCTCGTCTTGAGTCGGTTTGGGTCGCATCTTCAAGCAATATCGTTGTTTATTGTATTAATTGAAGAGGGATGCAAGATATAATTGGAGGAGAAAAACACAATCGGATCGACAGCAAGGTGGGCGTCAGGACTGTTCTTTCGCTAGCGTCGAAGCGCGCCAGCGAGCAGCTAGCTTGTGTTAGCTAGCTCGTTCAACGTTAGCGAGACTAGGTGGGTGGTGGTGCCTAGGCCAACGCGGCTGCTGAAAGAAAAATGCATATTTATCCGTACGCAAACGCGTAATTTGATGTTAAACGACGAAACGGCAGTCGATTCAGTACAGTGAGTCGTAAATGGTTTATTTTATTTGCATTAACAAATGTTTGCTTTCGCGGTCTGTTTTCTTAGCATTGTTAGCAAGCTAGCCAGCGCCACAATTCAAAGCAGTGTAGCGTTAAACCTAATCGCTCCCACTATCACGCTATTGTAAACTTTTGTAAACGCACGCTCACATGTAACTAATGCCACAGCAAGAGTAAATAACCAATCATGTTAAAACGAAAATTGTAAGTTGGAAAAACTGGATTATTTTCGAACGAGAGGTTTACGTTACATCAATGGCCTACACGTAACAGGCTAGTTTACAAACCCCACATCTAAGGTAAAGACGAACAGTGGCATGGGCAGACCTTTTGTTTAGAATTTACTGCCATATAACGGCCCTCTATCCGTTTTAAGATGTAAACACTATTGTGCTTTCGCGCTCCGTATGAAATTCTCTACCCTTTGTTATACTGCTTAATTGTGCATTATAATAAGTAACAATATTCTCAAAGCTCGTCATGTTATTCAAAAATTTCAAGATATTGAACACAAAATGTAACCCGTTGAAAACCAATAAGTATATACTAATTTAAAGATTTAGTATTTTCCAATTTTAATGTTTATTCGCCATCCAAGTTAGACAGAGTGTTCAAACATTTTCTCTACTTGTGATTGAAACTAGTAAGATAGTTAGTCTAAAACTGATGTACTTTCCCCCTTGTTTTCTATCGTTGACCACTTATGTAGAGTGATATGCTAAAAAAAAAATATGGCTTTCTTTCATTTGGCTATTTGCATTTCTGATTCTTCTGAGATATAAAGATTTAAATTGTTGGTATAATTCCATACCCTGTCCACATTTCATATTGTTTCCACTGTGTGGTGCAAATACTTGTATAATGATCTATAGGGATTGAAAATTACAAGAAGGCTCAAAGGGACCCTCCATACTACAAGAGCAGCACTTTTAAATTTTGTTGTATAGAGAGAATATCCAGTGTTGTTGGGCTGCTACAATGGATAGGAAGATTTGCACAAGTTGTTACAAATGTATTGAATAGATCAAAATGACAGAGCAGCCGCAAAACATAAAATTGTGGTTTTCCCAAAATGGATTTCATGGGAAAAGCTGTATTGTTTCAATTTTCTCCAGTGTTGAGTTGGGTTATAGCTTAATGCTGCTCTTGCAATGGCATGTCTTTATTCTATCAAAACAAAACACTTGTATATTCAAATTACTCCAGAATTAAAAAAGAAATGTATATTACCCCGAGCCAGCTCATTTTGATAATAAATTATTGTAAATTCCCTCTAATCAAACTTGAAAATTATGTAACCTTTTAATGTCTCATAGCAAAGTTGGCCATAAAATATATTCATTGAATATTAAGCCGGAAATGGCGATCTATGTTCCCATAGGAATGGCATAACACCCACACACATCTGGCTTTTGTGTTTAGCAGGAAAGGGTGCAGTCAACTTACAGTCTTGGGGCGAACAACCACAGTCATTATAGATATTGACCAGTTCTTGGTGCCGTCGATGGTGATGACTCGTATGTTGACACAAGTAAATTGTTCCAACTACATGTGTATGGTCAAGTTTTTTCGTAGTGGCTCATCTGAAGCAAATTCTCATTAGTTGCTTTCGGTTATTGATTAGGATTTAAAGTGTATGGAAGGTAAGTGTAAGAGTATAAGTATACAAGGAATAGCCAGTCCAGCCAGTTTTCTGGGTGTGATGAAGACTATTCATGGTTTTGTCAATCTTAAATGTCTTTGTGGAGTATCATCATTCTAACTAGAGTTAAATGGAATATGTAATGACAAAGGCAGCATGTAATGCTGTTGTGATTTAATGTTTGTCTGTTTCATCCACATCCTCCTTCCTCAGTTTTAATGCTAGATGAGTGAGGTGGGTGTGGCTTCCCACCAGCCCGACCATCCTGACTGACGGATCTCTGGATGACCTTGTCCCCACCCCTGTCCCTGCGCTCACATACACCACAGCAATGTCACATCTGCCCAGCAGCTCAGTCCGCGACCATATGAAATGGGTTCGTTTTGAAAACACCAAATTGGTTACAAATAACTTTATTTGCAGTCTTGTGTCACTCAGGATGTTGTCGTTGATTACTAGTTTGTTAAATGCCATTTGGCTGGCTGTATTGTGTTAGATGCAGATACATTCAAATTGCAGACTGTTTTGAGATTTTTTATGTAGTTGCTAACGTGTTGTTCTTTTTATATTGTTGTTTATTTTTGGTTGTAGGCGGGGCTGCTTGGCTGCGAAGCTGTCCTTTCCAGTATGGCTCTGATGCAGGCCAGCACCATGGCTGCTCCGCCCAAAAAAATGATGGCTCCTCTTGGTCATGTACCACAGCAGAGAGAAGGACCTGACCGTGGTCCCCAGAGTCACATGATCCTCCCCTCTGGAATGAGCTGTCCACCCCTGGTTAGCACCAGTTTATAAAATGCCTAGTAAAACGAGGGCTGTTATCCTGTTTGTATTTAATCTTTTTTAGGACTCATACAAACTACGATTTGTTTGTGAAACTACTTTTTCTCTTAATGTTACAATTAATTATTCTTAAAATAACACACTCTTCATATTTCATTAGAGCTGTAGTAGTATTCATACTATGAGTTATAATATTCTGTGGATACTGCATGGTTAAATGTAAGTAAAATATTTGGAGTATCAGAGATATACCTTAATGTCTTTATTGCCTAGGGCATATATTATTAACTAATATGGCACCACCGAGTGTGTTATATAGCTAATTATTTTAAATTGTGTTGATAATTTAAAACCAACACTAATCAACACTGTTTTTCTAAAGCTGTGAGTGGCAAAAAAATCACAACAATTTGATTATTTTTTCTATACTCAGATTTCTATTTATAGTTTTAAAGATACTGATTCTGAAGCTGTAAAATAATGGACTTTCTTTGGCCCTGTAGCTGATCCGGAAGGAAGGTGAATTCCAAGCTCCCCGCCTACTGGATGAGAAGGAGATGCGAGCCAACGAGGACATGCAGCAGAAAAAAAAGAACAGGAAATCAGTGGCGCCCTGTAAAGTGAGAGAACAAGAAGGAAGGGGGGGGAAGGTCAGTTGGCATACTTGCTAAATGGGGAATGGCCTCTTACTTGTATCTTTATTTTCTCTTATTTTGAGAAAACCGTCTTGGGCTGCCTTTACGGTTTTTGAGAGCATTTGAATTGATCGCTGCGCACATGACGCTAAGTCTTCGTGTGTGCTCATTTTGTTTGTGTGGGAGTGGGGGAGGAGTCGAGGGAAGATGTGGAGGGGGTGGAGGATCTCTGGAGAGGAAAGAGGGGGGAGGGGAGCAGAGTGAAGCAGAGCACAATAACTGCAGTTGTGTGCATAGCAGGGGGAGCAGTAACATGAGGGCATTAGGCCATTGGACGTATTGTGGGGTATTTCTCAATTCACATGTTAATTACATGTAGTAAAAAGCAGCAACAAGCTTTGGACTCTTGCTCTTACAGCGGGAGTGAATAAATGAAAGACTTAAAAAGATATAAACAGAAAAAACAAATTAAAGATTCTAGTGTTTAAATAAATATATTAAATAGTTACAATTACGTAATTTATTAGACATTTTCATCAGATTCTGAGCAACTTGGTGGGTATATTGTGTGATACGTGTGTATCATTGTATTTACGGTGAAAAGGTCAGAGGTCTGTATATTATTTGTGTTAGTGTGTCATCAGGAGGGAATTTGGAACAAATAATAAACAATCATTGTTTTTCTTCCTTCATAGGGTGCAGGTGGTGATGAGAATGGTCCAGCATCCAAAGTGCAGAAAAACTTTATTTGCGATCACTGTTATGGAGCATTCAGAAGCGGATATCACCTGAAGAGACATATCCTCATTCATACAGGTATGGATGATGTTTAGAATAATTTGCATTCACAGTTCAGCCAAATCCGCTTTTAATGCCTGAAGACGTGAGTTTGTTGAAATTTGTTGAAAGAAACCCTGAAAGTTTGAGTTGGGCTGAGTCTGGGAGTGTGCAGCAACTGTACGGTTTTGCAATGGCCTGCTTGAAAAACCTTGTTTGGTAGTAGCTTTTGCCTCACATCTAATTGGTGGTATCTGTGGGGACTTTGACTAAAACTGGTGCTCTTCGGTTTAGGGGAGAAGCCGTATGCTTGTGCCGTATGTGACATGAGGTTTATTCAGCGTTACCACCTGGAGAGACACAGCCTCATTCACACGGGTATGCGTCCTTTAACCGTACCCATATTACATTAATCAGACTACCTGTGTAGTCAATGGACAAATGCTCAGGGTTCATTTTGTCTGTGGACAGTAATTTCCAACAAAGCCACCCCCAAAATCTGTTCAGACCAAAGAGTAAAGCACAGTGTCTTAAAAATGTTGGTCCCTCAACACAATGAAAGTATAGTATGGTCCAATAGTCCGGAGTCCACTTTTAAAAACTCATTATTTGTCATGATTGAATGTACATTTGTGCCACTTGTAGAAATGTATTCGGGATGACATTTTTACCCTTATTTTATCACATCCCTGATATTTTAGATTGAGCAGTTGTGGTGTTTGTAGAGGGAGATCATTAACCTCTGTAGTGGATGTCATGAGCGAGTATCATGTCACTGCATATGGGACAGTTTTTTTTTTTAACTTCTCTTGTGAAGTAATGATATTGCTTGAGACTTGCCCACTTTTGACATCATATGTCAAATTATTTTGTTGATGAGTTAAGTAGGAGTCTTGATGTTTGTTATTTTTTGGTTGCATTGTTGATACAAATGTGGTTCTGCTCTTAAAATATACAAAGTTTATACTGTTCTTCAATATAAAGCATGTCTTCACCCAGGAAGTTGTTGCATGCCCGGTAAGCATCTTTTGTAGTTAAAAAAAAAAAAACTTGACAATGCTGTACATGCTGCCCAGCTGGTTGTAGTCACAAGTGCAGGAAGCCCCGCCTGACCAACTTCTCTGAAGTTCAAGAACATGGTTTAGAGTGGATTATCTTACATTAGAAAGGCTTTTCAGCATTCAGATTGTATCACCACATCAGCGGCCATGTATATTTTTGACAACATATGTTACTATACATGCCATGATTTGATGTTTCAGATCTTTGACCGTTTGTTGAAAAAGGTTTTTTGATCTAAATCACTGACTTATTTTAGGACTCAATATTTAACAAAGACAGCTGTGAAAGAAGACTGTAAATAAGACTGTGCCATAAAGACTTTTTGATGGTGGACTTTTAAACTGGACTGTAACTGTGGACCCCAAAATATAGATGTGCGTGAAAGCATCAAAATACAGGCTACAAAAGTTGAAGATATGTTAGTAGGTTTAGATTTGCTGATTTTTTTATATCTTATTATTGCTGTATCAGTGAAATAACTGCATGGACATCAAAGGACTGCTTACATTTTTAAAAATCAAAATGAAAAAGAAGGCATTTTTGGAATACATTTTATGTATCGTATCAATATTTGCGTTGCCCCCTTTCACACAGAATTCTTTGTTTTTCATTGTTTTAAGAAGTGTGCACGGTGGGTAAGTCAACTTTCAACCTCGTTTTTTTCCAAGTCACTGACTCCTGCCCCAGTATACATAAAGAGAATTGCATCAGTAATTTACTATTGATCAAACTCACCCAAAGCAATTGGTATGAATATGTAACTATCCCATATTCTTGTATTTCTGTAGCTCTCCGTGGCAACACTACATCTGTTCTTTCTGCTTTTCACATAACATTATGTTTTTCTTTTACATTTTCACTATTTTAGACTGAATAGCTAATAATTCTATGCTCTGTGTGTGTAGGGGTGAAGCCGTATGCTTGTTCCATGTGTGACATGAGGTTTTTCCAGCGTTACCACCTGGAGAGACACAGACTCACTCATACGGGTATGCGTCGTTTTACCGTACCCAGTTCAAGTTAAGAAACTTTTTCATTCGATCTATTCATATTTTGTCTATATAGTTGTGAAGGCTTTTCTAAAACTTGGTATTGTTATACGTTTAGGGGTGAAGCCATACGCTTGCTCCATGTGTGACATGAGGTTCTTCCAGCGTTACCATTTGACAAGACACAGCCTCACTCATACTGGTATGCTTGACTTAATTCTTCCCATTTTACAATGAAACCTTTTCGTATAAACATTCTAATAGACGCTTTACATGTGACAAAATACTAAATGAAAATGAATGATAAAAAAACTAAACAAAAGCAGGCACAGACATTCATATTGCAGTAACTGAATAGCTGAGGGCGTGGTATATATAATGGGAATAGTCCTTTGATGTCCACTCTTATTTTACATGCAGACTATTGGCTGCACAACTCAAGTTTCTCAGCTGCAAGTGTCTGGCTTTTCAAGAGGAGATTTCTATCAGACTTGTTAGTGCTTTAGCAGATGCTTCTGCTTTCATTTTTCAGCAGGGATGAGATTGGAAGCTTTGACTTATAGATCTTAAACTGCTCTTGAATGGTAGAGAAGTGTGCACATGTCTTAAGTTAGCCAGTATGATCACTCTTTTAGAAACATTTAGCTAAATCGATGCTGACTTGATTCTCATATTTGATAGGCTGTTGATGCTTTGATTTATGATGTATTCTAGATTATTTGAACATATACTTTTCCAACCGAAGATGTTTTTTCGATTTGAGACAAATCACTCCTCTGCATGTAGCTTGATGTGTAACACCTGCCAGATGTGACTGGTGTCACATGATTTGTTCTGACTGTTCCTTTGATGCAACAGGTTGATCTTAGCTAATATGTGGATACTCTGTGTATGTAGGGGTGAAGCCGTACGCTTGCTCCATGTGTGACATGAGGTTCTTCCAACGTTACCATCTGGCAAGACACAGTCTCACTCATACTGGTATGCGTCTGCTTATTCAAGCTCATTTAGATTTTTGTGTTTTAAAAGTAGCATTGCCATTGAGTTTTATTTTTAGAGCACCAAACAATATCATACATTTCCAAAAGACACTTTACTAAATTAAGCAATAAATATGGTAGTTGAAATAATTTCAAGCTTAAAAACATTCACATTTTCCTAAACACAAAGATGTATCCAGACATGTATACAAAACGTTTTTTTGATTTTTTTAGCTTCTGTAAATACACTCAACTTTTGTGCAGCACCTGAATGTACACACAAGGCTGGCTAATTACTCTACTTTGGCTGATGGTTCAATGTGTCAAAGCAAGAACAGGAGATATGATGGATATGTGTTGAAACTTCTTTTTCTCTTTCTAGCTGATATTTACATACTTTTTATGTGTATAGGGGTGAAGCCATACGCTTGCTCCATGTGTGACATGAGATTTTTCCAACGCTACCACTTGGCAAGACACAGCCTGACTCATACTGGTATGGGTTTGCCCTTTTGTAACTTTGGGGCTCAAAGACTATAAGTATATCTGCCATTTTGTTATAAAATGACCTAAATCTAGTATTTAAAAAGATGAAAGAAAGTTGTTGTAATCATTTGGGCATACTCAATATGCAGTTTGTTTTTTCCATTACGTTTTAAGTCAGCATTTTCACCTGTGTATGTTAGCATGTCTGGATACATATTTCAAGTGAGTGTGTCCTGTTAAGTAAATTGTGTTGTTTTTTACAAAATACTTTGCTCTGTGTGTGCAGGGGTGAAGCCATATGCTTGCTCCATGTGTGACATGCGATTTTTCCAGAGATACCACCTGGCAAGGCACACTCTCACACACACCGGTATTAGTTTTTATTCTCCATGTCTCTTGGCACTAGTTGGTTTTCCAATTCTGTTTGCTAACTGCTTTTCTGGTTGTCATTACACAGTTTATCTTGTATTTAAAGGCTAGTTGTCTTTGCAATGACTTAAAACTGATGTAGTGTATGTATAATGACATTTTTTGTGTATATAGTTGTTGTGAAGGCTTTTCTAAAGTTTGGTGTTGTTGTACGTTTAGGGGTGAAGCCATACGCTTGCTCCATGTGTGACATGAGGTTCTTCCAGCGTTACCATTTGGCAAGACACAGCCTCACTCACACTGGTATGCTTGAATTAATTGTTCCCATTTCACAATGAAACCTTTAGTATAAACATTCATGACTTCTTTATTTAAAAAAAACTCCCTATGTTAATGATCCCATGATAAAGCAGTCTTGGTAAATTAGCTTCTCGTTCAGAAAAAAAAAAATTTAATTGACTTTTTTAGGCTTTGTTGGAAACAAATGTCCACTTAGAAAATGACCCTGTCAGTTGCATTAATATTGACTAAATCTGTAATGGTACCGTTGCATGTTTATAGTTGAATATTGTCTAAAATAATTTCTGTAAGGAGCATTACATTGAGAAAGATTTCAAGTGCAGACGCGTTAAAACCAAAAGTTTCAAGAATATCAATCAAACAATGAAATAATACACCCGGGGCACCAAGTAACATTAAAAAACGCAAGCATAATATTAAATATGATTTTTTTTTTTTCTATGTATAGTGGGGCTGTTGTGATAACTGAATGATTTTTAGGTGGTGTCTGCAGGTTCTTGAGTTCTTCAGTGTAATGCTACTTTATAATACAGCATGCCATTAACAAAGTCCTTAAGTCTTCATCAGTCAAACATCTAACTTTATTTTGCTCTGTTTAGGGGTGAAGCCATATGCTTGTACCATGTGTGACATGAGGTTCATACAACGGTACCAACTTGAGCGGCACAGTCTCACTCATACAGGTATGTGATCATGGTTTGAACTTTGACTCCCTGTCTTTCCTTGACCTTGGTCAAGCATGCGCTCACATTAATGTTTTCATGGCTGCTTCAAACTCGAGTTTGTATTGCTTTCTGTCACTATACCGACAAGTGCTAATGTTTCATGTCACCTTTACAAGAGCTTTATGAGCACGTGCATAACAACACTGCCAAAACTTTGTTTATGAAATGACATGATGACCATGAAATAAATACCACTCTGCGGTTTGTATTTCTGATCAGCGACCGTATAATGCTTTTAATCTATAAAACGGAAGTTAAAAAAATGTCTGCTTGGGTTATGGAAAGAATTAACGTGGGAGGTTAGCAGCAGGGACACACCTGCAGCTGATCTGTGTCTCTCAGCTGACGTGAATGGGACTAAAGTTCTAGTCACTGTGTCATTTCAAAGTCAAAGTAATGAAGGGGAAATAACAAATAACATGCTATATTTCATTTGCTTTCTGATTTGAAAATTTTGTGTTATACGTTTTATTTTTAGAAAAGAAGTGAGCAAAGTTAATGTTTTTGAAAATAATGAGACAAATTCTATGATCTTTCTGAGAGCAGTTTCTATTTCTGTAAATCATATTTTTAACAATTACTCTGCAAGCAAATGTCAAATTTCAAAGGGGACCTATTATGATTTTCCTTATGCCCCGAGCACAGATAGTCCTCTGGCAAACAAAAGTGACTGTCAGTGCAATTTAAGTATTGTTTGGTGACGGCAATAGCTCATTTTAATGGCACGTCAACTGTTCTATTCCCGATACCAGATATTTTCCCACGTCATTCAGCACTTGATTTATTTTTATTAGAGAAAGACGTCCAACTGTATTCGTTTCTGCTATTCGATCTTAAATTACAGGCCAAATTCAGGCAGCAAAGTGAATGAAGGGATTTCCTATTTAGTTAAAAAGCTAAAGCATTGCAAGTTGGCTACTCCTTTATCAGATCTCAAGAGGTTCAGCCAGAGAAATAAATGTTTGTAAGGGGTCTTATCAGGCCTGAGCCAGCGATACTTTTTCAGTAACATTATACAGTCATGGGCAGTACTTTAAGATATATATATATATATATATATAATAATTTACTTATCCAAACGTCTACTGATTTCAAGCCAGAATAAAGAGTTGTTGCAGGAAATAAGCATAGTATGTCCCTTTTATAGTGTTTGTGCATAGTTGTTTACCAACTGCCTAAAATTGTCTAAATCCTGCGATCAGCGTGAAATGATCTGAACACAAGCATCTATTGGTAACTCTGAAACCTTCAAAAACGTGCCGAATTTGTCCATTAGGGACCCCAATTTTGCCTTAATTGTATGATTATTTCGTTTTTCAGCCTGGAGATATTCATGTTGCCGTCTTTTGTAATTTGAACTTTGATCTTGGACCTTGAGCACACCAATCAGAAGTGAAAATGTCATTTCCAATTGGAATAGCAGATTTCTAAGCATGCTGGTTTTTCCAGTGGAAACAAAGCGCTGATAAGTGCAACCAAACTTTACTAAGCATTTAGTAAAGTTTATCATCGATCATTTTTGGCAGTTGCATCTCCTCACGCTAAAGTTGGTACTTTGTGTGTATAGGGGTGAAGCCGTACGCTTGCACCATGTGTGACAAGAGGTTTTTTCAGCGCTACCACCTGGCGAGACACAGCCTCACTCATATGGGTATGCGTCTGCCAATCATAACCCAGTCACAAGATTAGGATGCTACAACATCTGAATGTTTGATTTAACATTTAATAACTATATTCATACACAGATTATGATGTGTTATTAGCCCTTATTGATATAATCATCTCACATTTTTGTAAATCAATTTTGTATCTCCTCTGGGGTTTTTAAAGTCAAAACAGTCATTTATTTCATTGTACACCTGTTAGTAATTGAGGATATATCATTGGTTATTAACCACAGATATCAATTTAGTTCAGATAAGTTTTTTTCACGTTTGCAGTGCAGATTGCTTTATTTCCTTTTTCTGGCAGAGACACAAAATTAATATATCTGATGCTCTGCATTTAGGTGTGAAACCTTATGCTTGCACCATGTGTGACATGAAGTTTTTTCAGCGTTACCACCTGGCGAGACACAGCCTCACTCATACCGGTATGGGTCCGTGCACCGTGCCCATGACATTTAGTGTTGGAGACCAGTGTGCACTTTGAACACTTAAAACATATACCTAAAGATATATTTAAGAGAAATGTCCAAATGTTTTAGAAAGTTTTAACATGACTATTCGTAACACATGAGCAACCCAAATTAATTTCCTTTGTTGTTTTCATGTTTGTTGGTAACTACAAGACTCATGGAAATCATAGATTTGTTTCTGCATTAATTGGCAATTGTGTGGTTAATAACCAATACTGTAGAAAGTAATTTTTTTTATATTTACAAACACTGGAACATGAGGCAAAGTAATATAATATTGCTACTTTACATTTAGGTGTGAAACCTTATGCTTGCACCATGTGTGACAAGAGGTTTTTTCAGCGCTACACCCTGGCAAGACACAGCCTCACTCATATGGGTATGCGTCCGCCCACCTTACCCATGTCACTAATATCAGACTGTACATTCATGATATCAGATTCAGAGTCAGCCATCCAATCAGTTGTCATTTATCTTTTGTGCTCAACAATTTCTTGATCAGTCTCGCCTACAAGAAGCAATGGTGAGTTAAGTGGAAGTTGTACTTCAGACAGGACTGCAACATCATCAGCTCATGTGATGTGTTAAGTTGTGGATGTGGGAATTGGATGAATTCTTAATTGGATTTTGAGGAAAATCAAGCACTAATTTCATTGTCACATTTTAAAATTAAGTGGTTAACAACCCATCAATTATTCATAGTTATTGGGTGTGTATTTATTATTGATGGATTGTGAACACAAAGGAAAAAAAATCTGAAAATAATATCTTAATGCTCTGCGTTTAGGTGTGAAACCTTATGCTTGTACCATGTGTGACATGAGATTTGTTCAGCGTTACCACCTGGCGAGACACAGCCTCACTCATACGGGTACGCGTCAGTGCATCTACCCTCCTCACACAATCTATTAGTCATTACCTAGTCTGTAATGTGCCAGTGTCAGTAGCACAAACAGTTACCACTAAAATGTTACATTTAAGACAGGTTGATTTCGTAACACTTCAGGTCAGTGATGACCAATTCGTTACTTTAGCGTTGTCACTAAAACCATCGGTTGTGTAGCTGTGAAGGTGATTGTTACATAATTGAGATACAGGGTGTGGCTTTTTTGCATGGATTGGCACATGTGTGGTTAATAACCAATAGCTCAGATGTGTATGGTAAGGAGTGACAAATTAGGTGAAGTAATAAAAAAAAAACGTTATATAACGATGCCACTTTGCGTTTAGGTGTGAAACCGTATGGTTGTACCATGTGTGACAAGAGGTTTTTTCAGCGCTACCACCTGGAAAGACACAGCCTCACTCATATGGGTACGCGTCAGTGCATCTGCCCTCCTCATATCCTTTTAGTCATTACATAGCCTGCAATGTGCCAGTATCAGTTACAATTAAGACAGGTTGATACTGTAATACCTTAGCTCAGTGATGACCAATCCGTTGTTTTAGTAATGCCACTAAAACCATTGGTTGTGTAGCTGTGTAGGTAATTGCAACATAATTGAGATACTGGCTGTGGCTTTTTTTGCATGGATTGGCAAATGTGTGGTTCGTAACCAATCAAATATTTATGCTAAAGACTGAAAAGTGAGCTAGAGTAATAAAATAATATAGTAATATGACGATGCTACTTTGCGTTTAGGTGTGAAACCTTATGCTTGCACCATGTGTGACAAGAGGTTTTTTCAGCGCTACCACCTGGCAAGGCACAGCCTCACTCATATGGGTATGCGTCCGCCCACCTTACCCATGTCACTAAGATCATACTGTACTTTCATTATGTTGGATCAAGTTCTCAGGAAATGATTTGATCGTCTTTCAAAGTAATCATCACATTTCTGTAAATCAATACCACACACTATATAATAATCATTTTATGTAAATGAATACAGGACCATGACATCATCAGCTCATGTGATGTGTTACGTTGTGGATTTCAAATTGATCAGTTTGAAGTATTTATGTTGGATTTGGAGACAAAAACAAAATGTCGACCTGTAAACCTTTGCGGAATAGTTGACTTTTGAAGGAAATTTGGTTACAACCCATTGACTGTAAACCCATGTTTATGATTGTGAAACTAAAAGTACTGAAAATAATGTATTGATGCTCTGCATTTAGGTGTGAAACCTTTTGCTTGTACCATGTGTGACATGAGGTTTGTTCAGCGTTACCACCTGGCGAGACACAGCCTCACCCATACGGGTATGGGTCCGTGCATCGACCCTTCTCACATAGTAATACAGATCAACATTCCAAATTGTGCTGATATGATACTTGTCTGCTCAGACAGAATTTTTTTGCAGGCACTCAGCATAGCTGCTATTCAGTTAATTTCCACTTCATTTGACAGTTTTGAAGCCTGAATATACTTGGATAGAGCGGAAGTTGTTTCATTTAAAAGTTTTTGTTGGAAGCATGAATCTCTTGTGTGTTTAACACTGGTTCAGCTCTAACATGTGTAAGGAACCTAAAAACATGCTTTTTATTTCGTATCAGGCCTTGTCTAGTGTTTTGGCTACTGGCGATATAACTTAAGGGTCATTTTAATGCGAGAGTTTTAGAAACGTAGTGTTATAGCGAAATCTGATCTGTTTTTTCGTTTTGTTTTTTTGGATAACATGTATCCCGAAAGCCACAATCCGTATTTTTCAAAAATCACAATTCAATACGCCCAAGTGAAAAGCAAAGAACAAAATAGTCTGAATGAGCTCTTGGAACCCAACGAAACTGAACCTTTCTGAATGTCACCATACCTTTTTATTGAGTTGATTTTCTAAGGTTTGTTTCGAGCCATTGGTCTTTGTACTGCAGGTAACGCCCAATGAACTTATACAATTTAACCGACACCTGGTCCTAACTTAGTCACTTTATTGGCAAAATTCAAAACTCCGGTATTGTCGGCTAATGCTGTGTCAAGTGAGGATATTACTGATAATTACTCTGACCAATTATTTATTCATTAATCTCACACATTTACAACAGCTACTCCTGTCTGTTTAATTTCCATTCAAGAACATTCGGCTCTACTGATTTTAGTTGCATGTCTGAATATCTCAATATACTCTCTACAAATGTAAATGCACATTTAATAGTTCAACAGAAGTGAAACACTAGTGTATTAGTGCAAGGTTGAGTCTTACAGTTGTATGTATTGCACATGTGGTTGGTAGGGCTAATATATTGCTCTGTGTGTGTAGGGGTGAAGCCGTATGCTTGTTCCATGTGTGACATGAGGTTTATTCAGCGTAACCACCTGGAGAGACACAGCCTCACTCATACGGGTATGCGTTCCTTTCCCGTACCCTTATTTACTTTAAGCGTCCTGGCTTTTGCAGCGGATCGGGGTCACAACAAACTCGAGTTTGGGAAGTCAAGTCATTTGATGGGATGTTGAACCAGCCTCAAAATACTTGCCCCAGTTTGTTGGGGCTTCCAAGTTGCATAGATCTGGGCCACGAAAAAAAACAAGAAATTCCACTCTGATCTACACATAATGAGTTGATGACGAGGCCTTGTAGAATATCCATTACATTGTAAAATGTACTGTTAGGGCAGTGTTGTTTCAACTTTTTTTGAGTGTCGGGAAAGTGTATTGTGCGAAGTAAGATTAGAGAGTTGCACGATGTTTGTGGACGCAGAGATGCTAAAATTGATGCATTGACTTTATGTGTGTGTGTGCTCTTGTAGGAGAGAAGCCATTTGCTTGTGACATGTGTGATATGAGGTTTATCCAGCGCTACCACCTGGAGAGACACAAACGTGTCCACAGTGGAGAGAAGCCTTACCAGTGTGAACGGTGCCAGCAGGTATGTTCGACTCACTGAACAGATGTGTTGGTCATTCATTGTTTAACCCATTAAGATCTGAGGCCAACATTTAAAACCAAGCATGGTTCGTGCATGTCTTTTTTGTGTCTGGAGGAGCCAAGTGTCCAACAGGGTGAGAGTTATTGAGGATGTCCCCGTGTGTGACGTCACAACTGGGACATTTCCTCTGATCAGTTTCTTTCTCTCCAAATCTTTAACTACTGACCATTTAAATTTGTATCTGCTTTGGGAGTCACAAGGCCCTCCAGACGCACACCTTTGATGCGAGATACCTTTTAGCGTTTTCCTAATATGACTGCTTTGAGTACAGCGCATAAAAAGACTGCACACACGGTCGTAAATGTGCATTCACATGTATGTCGCATTTCTTGTCTTAAATGTTTCTTGCTCCAATCTCATATTTACTCGGACGATAACCTACATCCCATTTGTCTTTCAAAGAATTTTTCCCGGACTGACCGGCTGTTGCGGCATCGGCGGTTATGCCAAGGTCGCAACGTAGCCAAAGTAGAAAACCAGCCGTGCTGCGATCCACGTCCGTATCCCCAAGAGCCTCCACCTGCACCTCCAACCTGGAGTCCCCTGCACCCCCCTCCAGGCCGGCTGGCGGTCTGACATTCCACCTTCCCTACACCTACCACATGGCTAGAGAAGGGACAAGCCACAGGGTTTCCTATTCTTCTCAGCTCTGTGTGGAGTGGAGCCACACTCTGACACAAGCTGATTTTGCAGCTCCAGTCTTGGGATTATTGCTAATGACAGAGGGACACTTTGTGTTTATTGTTTTGTTAACTTTTTACTGTGTTTTCGTTTTTCTTCCCCGTTTTTTTTAAGACGAGACTTTTCTGTGATAAACAGTGGTCCTGTTTTGTACTTACTCTGTTTAATTCTTTGCAAAAAAAAAAAGAAAAAAAGTTTTTATTGTTGAACTATATTTGCATTTGGTGGTACTCTGGAAGGGCAGCGGGTATTGTTTATCCTGACGTCTCGGCAACAAAGTGGGACAAAGTGGTGAGGAAAACCATTTGAGCTTCTTTCTACGTTTTCTTTGTTTGGCCTGTTTTTGATGCAGAAGAATTGGCACTTGGGTCAAAATGAATTAAACTGAACTTCCTTTTGAGACGAAACAAGGGAAACCCTGTTTTGATGTTCTTTATGAACCAGATCTTATTTGACACTAAAGCTAATGTGATGTTACACAGCGAGACATTTCACTTATAGCTGGATCTGGTCTCAATTAAACTCTTGGCAAGATTTCCTTGATTCGATCTTCACAGGAGGTTCAGTCTTAATTACAACTTTGTGTAAATAATTCAAAATGTTATTTGTTATTTCACTATGAAGCTTAAGTGGTGATTTTTAGTGCACAAAATAGGCCATAAAGAAACTGGAAATTTGAAATTCAGTTAAAACATATTTTGTTCCTATATTTTTACTAAAAATCTGGAGGAACACGATTGTGTTTATGTAGAAAAAGCAGACAGTGTTTCCTAAGCGTAAAACAGAGCTCGCAGGAGGCGAGTGATGAGAGAGTGACCTGCTAGTTGAGTAGTTTGTATGCCAGAGTTGAGGGGTCAGGGTGTCGCAGGTGTTTACACCTGTGACACCCGTGTTCCATTCATGCTAACGGCTCAGGAAATGGCACAAGATGGCAGCCTTAGCGAGTCCTCTTCTTCAGTAAGGCAATTGTACTTACAGCTGTGTAGATTATCGGTATATACAGAGACGCTCCACTGCTTAACAGAAACCAGTCTCCCAGCTCTGTCCATAGATCCTGGTCACAAATAGTACAGGTCGGCCACTTGAAGTCCCATTGTGTTGTTTGTACAGATTCTCACAATTGTGGGATTAGTGGGGGTATACAAAATCTTGTGGCCTTAGTGTGTTCCTTTTTTTCTTTTGCCTTTTTTCTTAACTGTTTATTATTGTGGATCAGATGTTTTACCAAGATGACACAGCCTTTTATCATCATGGTTTGTGTTGTTGTTTTTATCTCAAAGCTGTCATGGTTACAGAATGTTGACAGCTTCAGTGGCGCTAAAACAGATGTGTTTCCCTGTTGAGAGGTCATCGTTATGATGGTAGAGAACATTGTGGGTCGTGTTACAAAGTGAATAGTCCTAAAGGAGCCCTTGGGAGTCCGAACAGTCCTCATGATACGGTAGTAGTGCTCGATTAATTCCCACTGCAGTGCTTTGGTCACTCAGAGGCCACGGCAGAATCAACAAACGCTTGACTTCTGCTTCACCACTAACAATTGCCTTTTTTATCCAAATACTATGTGGTTGGTGTGTAATACTGGATGTCTGTCATGTCATTGGGTTTAGCCTTAAGTAAGTGCAGATACACAAATAATCATCGTAGTACTAAATGATATTGTAACAATTTCTTTTCGAGATCGATGAACTTGGTTTGTAATCATGTGGAGGTCAAATGGCAGAGTCAGTTAATCGGAGCTGCTGTGCTGCCTGTTGAGGGATTTCTCAAACTTGATCCCTTCTGTGATTGGTGAGCTAATGCCATCCTCATTGAGCTGTTTTACCCAGAATTGAGTGCAGTTGGTCGGCCGGGATACATGAGCATATCAGGAAGTTGGAATCTGGAAAAAAATTGGACTATTTAAGGGCAATTGAAGTCTGATTTGATTTATGCTTTTTTTAAAGGGGACATTTCATTTAAGATTCAAAGTGGATATTTTCCTTAAGTTTGCTTTTGATTTAAGAAACAATAATTTTGGTTTTAAAAAGCTTGAAAAGATTTTTGAGTTGAGGCGTTTTTACCAAAAGTATTATTGGGAAGATTTACTTAAAATGGTCCGATGATATCTAGACAAAAGTTGTTTGAGTGTGCACGTAAAAGGGACTCAGTTTGAAGTAAAAGGATGAATTTATACCCAGTGGCAGCAAAGGGTCCAAGCTTGAGAAATACATCATGTTGCTCTGGAAACGCATATTCCAAATCTGTGGAAGGGGTAGTGGAGGCACGAGCACATACTGAAAGACGGCTAAAGGGCAATACAGTATATAGTTGACGTCACTTGTTAATACCTTTTTGTCATTATTGTTTTTAGTATTATCATTCTCAATGTTAAAATGCAATAGAACCCTTGAGTCTCGGATCATTTGTTTATAATATTGAGGTTGTTTTTCTTTCTTTTTTTCAAACCGATCAAATGATTTATTTGTCTGAGAATTTCTCATCACATTTTTGATGATTGTTTCCAGGACCTTTTTTTTATTCTGATGAAATTGTAAACACTGGAGTGAAAAGAAAAAAGACAAAAAAGAGATGGATATTTTTTCCTTCAGACTGTACTAGATTTTAGGTTTTAGACAAAGCCTATTTCTCCTCAACTTGACATGGAACGTGGACAGAACAATTTGGATCAGTACAGTTGAGAGCCCAGTATGTTCAGTAATTTTAACATTAGATGCAGTAGTTCCACCAGAAAATGTTTTTGTTCTTATACAAAGTCCCTGGTATTTGTAGTAAATTATATTGATAATGGTATTAGATGAACAACTGCATAACAGTAGCTATCACAGATTAGTTGTTTTTCTTTATTAGTCTTGCATGCAGAGTTATGGTCCTCAGTTAAGATAGGATCTTGATATTGATTATTTTGTGTAGAAAAATGAGTGCATAAGAATAACTTCCTAAAAAAAAATGTTACAATGATTATTGTAAAATGGGCAAACTAATATGTACTCTTGTGATCCAATTAGTTTCAACTGTATGAAAATCAGAGGAGAGGCTTCTTATTATTATGCTGAAATAAAAGAATTTGTAAAGGAAACCTGTGTCTCTGTTGGTGTTTTTATTCATACACGAAAAATATGTAGACTGCTAAAATGATTTGTTTATTCAAGTCAACTGACGCAAATAAACACCCATATATTTACACTAAGTAATAATAAATGTTACAATCAGCATATACTGTATGTATGGAACAGGAAATGCAATCATTTGACCATTTTTTATGGTTTTAGATGTCTGACATCTTGTAAAACTAAACACTTGGAAGGAAGTTACCCTGTGGAAAAGTATCTATATCCTGATTATAGTCGTACATGTCCTATTTTGTTGGAATTGTCTTTATTACGTTTTGAACATTTATGTTTTTAAAATGTCTCAAACGCATCTTTTGCACTTATTTCAATGAATAAATAACGAGTTTAGTTTAATGTTAAGGCTGAGTTGTAATGACAGTGGCGGTGCTCTAGAGGGCAGCAACCGCTGCGGAGGCACAGGAAAATGCAGATGGCGAAGAAGAAAATGCTGGAAATGGTGGACGAGTGCCTTTGTTTGCAAAAACAAAGCCTCTAGATGAAAAGACGGGGAGCGTCAAAAACGTCATGAAAGCTGGCGGCAGGTGACGTTGATGTTCCGGTTTTCAAAGCAGGCGAAGCGGAAGAGGCTTTTCCCGGCTGCACTGGAACATGGCTGCTGACTACACGGGCAACGCAGCAGCGGCGGCTCCGCGTGAACTCGCCGACGGTGGTGGAGACGGAGGGACGGCACCGGGGCTGGACGTCACCCCCGCCTCCAAGTTCCTGCAGGTGGAGCTGGAGCTGAACGCCCACCTCCGCCGGCTGAGCTTCAGTGAGCCGGTCCGCTACGTCTACAACCCCGTGGAATACGCCTGGGACACGCACCGCCGCTACGTGGAGAGATACTGTGTGGCCGGGCAGAGCGTCCTCTTCCTGGGCATGAACCCGGGACCTTTCGGGATGGCTCAGACGGGGGTGAGCCAACCGTGACATTTAGGAAACACTGCGCTCACATAGCTCACTGAGCGTGTGGAGCCAAAATAAAACAACGTGTGTCCAACACATGTGTGGCACGCTACTTGTTTGTATTTTGTCTCGACAGCTGATACCATGCACGAGTTATGTTATTTGGAAACGCACAGAGCACTTCTAGGAACGTCTGTCTTTCAACTACTACCCCCCCCTCCCTTTATCACTCAGATTACTCGTGTGTGGAGGTGAACTCATGATTATTTGTAAAGTCGATACTGATTATTAGTTGTTATTAATCGATAGTTGCAACTGATAAGAAATTTGTGTCAAGATGTAGACTATTTCATGCCAAATGTAGTCAGTTGTCTGAGTATCAAATGTTTATTCAGAAGTTTCAAATCTAAATAATAAGAAATGAAACTCTTCTCCCCGAGGTTTGATGACGTTTTTCTGATCAAATGAGAGATGAAATAAACGTATAAGTTAAAGTAGATATTACATGGACAGTGAAAATAATAATACGGACACCTATCTGCACATATTATAGATGACCTACATATAAACCATCAGCCTGATTCTGACCATAATACTGATAATTAGCCAATGGCCCTTTGTGTACTGGCAGAAATACCCTGCGACCCAGAAAACTATGAAGACGACAGGACATGACGAACTTATTGACTTGGACGTGGCCCAATTGAAACATTGCTTTTCCTGTGTTTCCAGTTCAGTGACTCTTCAATCTCTCCCTCCCAGGTTCCCTTTGGTGAGGTGAGGTCCGTTGTTGATTGGCTGAAGATCGAGGGAAAGGTGGGTCACCCTCCCAACGAGCACCCAAACCGCCCCATCATGGGTCTGGCGTGTTCGCGGAAGGAAGTGAGCGGAGCGCGTTTCTGGGGCTTCTTCAGAAAGCTGTGCGGCGAACCGGGGCTCTTCTTCCGTCACTGCTTCGTGCACAACCTCTGCCCGCTGATCTTCATGAGCGCCAGCGGCAAAAACCTGACTCCTCCCGAGCTGCTCCTGGCCGAGCGCCACGCCCTGCTCTCCCTGTGCGACAACGCCCTGTGCCAGGCCGTGCAGGCGCTGGGCGTCTCCATGGTGATCGGGGTCGGGAAGGTGGCGGAGCAGCAGGCGCGCCGAGCCCTCTCTGCTGCCGGTGTTGACGTGCGGGTGGAGGGCATCATGCACCCGTCGCCCAGGAACCCGCTGGCCAATAAGGGCTGGGAGGAAGTAGCCAGGGCCAAACTGGCTGAACTGGGCGTGTTGTCTCTGCTGAATAACACGTGAACTCACATCAGTTAGTGTGTCTTTGTCAACGTTTACATCTTCACTGGCACTTGGCAGGAAATACCTCTGACTGATGTGAATACATTAGTGCGCATCTACATATTCAGTCAATCTGAATGTATGGAAACAAGGAAAAGAAGTGATGGACCACTCTCACTACATTTGACACTAATGTAACTGCAAGGTGCTTTATGTGCAGTTTGATTTTGTACACGGAAAAGCTCAGGGTGTTTGTTTATATGTGTTTTTGTCATGTCGTATCATCTTTGGCCGCTTATCCAGTAATCTGGGTCAGGGGGTATTTCTACCAGTACATACAGGAGTTACATATAGGGCCATTGGGGGTTTCAGTGTCAGGGCCAGAGTCAGTGCAGCAGGGTCCAAGCGGGATTCCAACCAGTGACCTTCGTCCAAAGACGAACCACTGTTTTAACCACTGATCCACTGTGTTTTTGTTTTGTTAAAAAAAAGAAAGGAATCGTATTCACTTCCATTTTTAAACTGTTTTTTTAAAGGCCCATACTCAGAATAAGCATGTGAGTGATCAGCCTTACTACAACACACATGTCAAATATTCTGTGTGTAGTTAATTTGACAGGTTAGAACCATATCCAACATTACAAAGAATATTTTGTAAAAACGTTAATGTATTTCAGATATGGCACTGCAGAATACTTGTCTCTGTTTTTTGTTCTTTTTGAATGACCCTTTATTTTTATAATGTATTTTATTCATTTTACACACTTTTTATTTTTTTGCTGAATCATGGTAGATGTGCATGTGAAGCTTGAGTTCTGAAAGTAAACAAATCACAGAAAAAAATTAAATAATGAAAATTAAAGAGAGGTCAAAGTGGGGTTCTTTTACAATTCATTGCATTAATTATAAAGACACAAAATAAACTGTAGAATCACATGCAGTGGAATAAAACAAACACGTCTAAACATTGGGGGCAATATATATATATATATATATATATATATATATATATTATATATATATATATATATTTTAACGATGAAACTCGAATCACATATAAAGAAAACTGAAACCAAAGCATCTTATAACATGCTCAAACAGAGGTAGTGAAACATGACTCATGACTTTTCACCCACTTGTTCTTCCTCCAGTCACATTTAAAGTCTTCTGTGAAACATCTCTGTTTTCCAGCCTGCAGCACATTCACTACAACCATCAACTGGGTGGTTGTTGTTGTTGCTGTTGCTGTGTCCATGACTTTGAATTTATTTATTTTAAGCCACCACTGGAGAATGAATGTTTGTTCAGGAACCATACTGCCACCAAGTGTTGACCAACGGGACTGTAAATATTGTGCAATCACTGATAAACAAAGGAAAGAAAACTAAACACAAACTATCAAATGTTTCTGAACTGGATCAAAACATTCTGACACAAAATGTCTGATAAAAATGACACGATCCACTTTATCTTTCTCCCGATTCCAGATCGGTGATCTCACTTGAGTTGTTGTGAAGGGGAAATATTTAGCCGTGATGCTGATGCCCCCACCCCCTGCTGTTGTCACCCCTTCTTCTCCTGTCTCTACCAAGAATTGTGAGGACTAACACCCAGCAGTCCCAGATCCTGTGTCCTGGTCTTTACAAGTGGGAGTTGAAGTCCACCGGGTTGCGTTGCCATATGAGGAGGTGTCTATCTGTGAACTGCATCTCCCATGAGTTGGACAGTGCACATTGATATTTCTCGGGGGGGGGGGGGGGGGGGGGGTCTACGTGGTCGAGCTGATGTTGTGAAACCCCTGCAGCTGACTGAGGAGCTCATCAGTGTCCACAGACCCACACACCAAACTTCATCAACAGGCAGCAGAGACGCCAACACATCTCTCAGCGGAGTGAGGTAAGGTTAAGAATTTCATCTCCTTAACATTTGGTCATTTATTACATGCAGTGATAATAACATCAATTATGGCAGATATCATCCAGAAATGGCAGGATTTATTTGTGTTTTCTACTGTAAGAAATGTTGGGTTCTTTTTATGTTTTTAAATCTGTATTTCAAAAGGATTTTACTAAATATCTTTTGTCATTTTTGGTGACTTATGTCAATTGTTGACGTCATTTTAAAATGTTCCATCCTCATCTTGTTACAGCTCTAAAAACATGCAGTATACTAATTGTTTTCTCAAATTGAATAGTAATGAGCTTACATGAATCTAAATTTCAGTGGGATTTTGACCTATTTCCATGATGTTCAACTCAACATTTGTATTCCAACTACAAACGTTACATACATTAAGGCAGGGTGATTCTATTTTGAAATATAGATACATCTGAGAGATTTGGATCTAATTAAAGATGTTGATGTCCCGTAAACAACTCTATTTGTTTAAATGGTGAAATATATGAATCCTTAACCTGATGCAGTCCCGATTCATCTCTCAATAGCTTATCTTTGTCTTACATGATGATTTATTTACAGATAGATTTTGATACAATTTGTGATGTATAGCTTGTAAACATGACAAAATAAAAAAAAATTCAGTCACATTACATATGATTTCTTGGCCATCTGATACTTGTTGTTGATAAACACATTGCCAGGCTATAGGCAGCCACTTTTATGCCCATGTTGCATTCCTGCACTGACCCAGCTATCACCTTTCATCAGCTGTCCTCCTTCAAACTGGAATCTGGAACACATTTCACTGGATCCTCCTTATGTTTGTCTCTCAGATCCTGATACCATGGATAAACAGTCCACTGTGGTGTTTCGAAATGTGGGGCGACTCTACTTCCCCCAGACCAAAGTGGAGTGTCATTACAGCCTGAGCTCCGACCACAAGTGGAGCAGCAGTGACTGGATCGGCATTTTTGAGGTACTCTCACCTAGTTAACGGCGCACCCCCTCACCCCCTCCACCAAACCCCACTTTGTGTGGGTGCTCATCTGTAGAGTGTGATAAGATGCAGAATGAAGTGTGCTCTTTGTGTTGCAACAGGTGGGCTGGTCCACACTCAAGCAGTACCACACATACACATGGGCCCTCGCTCCTGAGGGATACACAGGGGGAACCAATGTCAACTGCTGTACAGTTTTCCAAGGTGCTGAATCATCAAAACAGATCCTAATAATTATGATAATCATTTCATTAAGAACAACGATGATGATGATAATGATGATAACAACAACAACCATAGAACAATAGTAATAACAATAGTAATGATAATAATTATAATAACTGTATAATAATCTACATAGAGAAAATAATCTACACCTACGACAACAAAGATGAAATATGAAATAAATATATCTAAGTTCAGTAACGACCTGGATGTGCAAATCTTCATGACCGAATAATCAGCCATTTGTATCAGGCAGCCATCTTGCAAAACGCTGCACTAAGTACTACACACTGGACTTCACAGTCATGACGTATGAAGTGTGTGTGTATGTGTGTGTGTGTGTGTGTGTGTGTGTGTGTTGTCAGAGGTCCTTTGAGCTGACCCACTAACCCCTGACCTCTGCCTGGCACAGCGTACTACCTGCCCAGCCCCAGCACCACCGAGTACCAGTTTGTGTACGTGGACCGAGCGGGAGAGGTGAGCGCCTGCAGTCGACCTTTCATCTTCAACGCCCCCAAACCCCTGGAGGAGCTGGAGACGCTGAGAGAGGAGCGGGAGGAAGGGGAGGAGGAGAGCGCCGACGGGGAGGAGGAGATGCTCCTGGTCATCCCCAAGGCCGAGCTCCTGAAGGTACCGAGCACGACGATGACCCACCCATTTCCCCCCCGTCGGGTGACAGACACGGTGAAAACGTGGGCACTTCCTCTGTGTGAGCAGAGCCAGCTGGAGGAAAGCCTGAAAAAGCAGGGGGATGTGCAGGAGGCTCTGGACGCAGCCACCAAGGAGACGCAGGAGATGAGGAGGAACGGCGCACGGTTACAAGTGGAGTGGGAGAACGAGCGAGAGGAGCTGAGGGAGGAGATCTCGGCGCTGAAGGACGGCCTGAAGCAGAGGAGCGAGATGCTGCGGGCCATGGAGAGGAAACACAAGGTACGGATCGCTCGCGGTGCCCGTCTCTCGGCAGCAAATCTCCGATCAGCACGCCGGCAATTAAGATGTTTCTTCTCTCGGAAGGATGCCAAGTGTTACCAGGAAAACCTCATGCACGAGCTGAGCGAGCAAAAGGACGACAAGGCCGAGTGCAAGCGGCGCGTCAAAGACCTGGAGGAGGAAATCAGAGCCCTGAAGGAGGCGGAGAACGAGGCCAGAGGCGAGATGGAGAGGTGAGACGGGTTTGCCTCTTCCAACCGTCAGTCTGCGGCTCCGTCTACTTCCTGGACCACCCCACTTAACCCTCTCGGGGCTTTTTCCACAGGCAGAGGGAGAGAGTGAAGAAAATGTCCAGCCAAATAAAACACCACGAGGACCAGAGAAAAACCCTGCAGGTGAATGGTTCACACACTTGGTCCTTGTCCCGTTGCCTCGCGTGACCCGTAAAAGGAGATGGAGGACAGGGTTCACATGAGGAGCCTGTAGCCCACTGGGAACCGGGCCAG